>OW028711.1:15596797-15619490 GCA_932294345.1 Pandemis cinnamomeana | reverse complement strand
CTAACCTAACCTAACCTAACCTAACCTAACCTAACCTAACCTAACCTAACCTAACCTAACCTAACCTAACCTAACCTAACCTAACCTAACCTAACCTAACCTAACCTAACCTAACCTAACCTAACCTAACCTAACCTAACCTAACCTAACCTAACCTAACCTAACCTAACCTAACCTAACCTAACCTAACCTAACCTAACCTAACCTAACCTAACCTAACCTAACCTAACCTAACCTAACCTAACCTAACCTAACCTAACCTAACCTAACCTAACCTAACCTAACCTAACCTAACCTAACCTAACCTAACCTAACCTAACCTAACCTAACCTAACCTAACCTAACCTAACCTAACCTAACCTAACCTAACCTAACCTAACCTAACCTAACCTAACCTAACCTAACCTAACCTAACCTAACCTAACCTAACCTAACCTAACCTAACCTAACCTAACCTAACCTAACCTAACCTAACCTAACCTAACCTAACCTAACCTAACCTAACCTAACCTAACCTAACCTAACCTAACCTAACCTAACCTAACCTAACCTAACCTAACCTAACCTAACCTAACCTAACCTAACCTAACCTAACCTAACCTAACCTAACCTAACCTAACCTAACCTAACCTAACCTAACCTAACCTAACCTAACCTAACCTAACCTAACCTAACCTAACCTAACCTAACCTAACCTAACCTAACCTAACCTAACCTAACCTAACCTAACCTAACCTAACCTAACCTAACCTAACCTAACCTAACCTAACCTAACCTAACCTAACCTAACCTAACCTAACCTAACCTAACCTAACCTAACCTAACCTAACCTAACCTAACCTAACCTAACCTAACCTAACCTAACCTAACCTAACCTAACCTAACCTAACCTAACCTAACCTAACCTAACCTAACCTAACCTAACCTAACCTAACCTAACCTAACCTAACCTAACCTAACCTAACCTAACCTAACCTAACCTAACCTAACCTAACCTAACCTAACCTAACCTAACCTAACCTAACCTAACCTAACCTAACCTAACCTAACCTAACCTAACCTAACCTAACCTAACCTAACCTAACCTAACCTAACCTAACCTAACCTAACCTAACCTAACCTAACCTAACCTAACCTAACCTAACCTAACCTAACCTAACCTAACCTAACCTAACCTAACCTAACCTAACCTAACCTAACCTAACCTAACCTAACCTAACCTAACCTAACCTAACCTAACCTAACCTAACCTAACCTAACCTAACCTAACCTAACCTAACCTAACCTAACCTAACCTAACCTAACCTAACCTAACCTAACCTAACCTAACCTAACCTAACCTAACCTAACCTAACCTAACCTAACCTAACCTAACCTAACCTAACCTAACCTAACCTAACCTAACCTAACCTAACCTAACCTAACCTAACCTAACCTAACCTAACCTAACCTAACCTAACCTAACCTAACCTAACCTAACCTAACCTAACCTAACCTAACCTAACCTAACCTAACCTAACCTAACCTAACCTAACCTAACCTAACCTAACCTAACCTAACCTAACCTAACCTAACCTAACCTAACCTAACCTAACCTAACCTAACCTAACCTAACCTAACCTAACCTAACCTAACCTAACCTAACCTAACCTAACCTAACCTAACCTAACCTAACCTAACCTAACCTAACCTAACCTAACCTAACCTAACCTAACCTAACCTAACCTAACCTAACCTAACCTAACCTAACCTAACCTAACCTAACCTAACCTAACCTAACCTAACCTAACCTAACCTAACCTAACCTAACCTAACCTAACCTAACCTAACCTAACCTAACCTAACCTAACCTAACCTAACCTAACCTAACCTAACCTAACCTAACCTAACCTAACCTAACCTAACCTAACCTAACCTAACCTAACCTAACCTAACCTAACCTAACCTAACCTAACCTAACCTAACCTAACCTAACCTAACCTAACCTAACCTAACCTAACCTAACCTAACCTAACCTAACCTAACCTAACCTAACCTAACCTAACCTAACCTAACCTAACCTAACCTAACCTAACCTAACCTAACCTAACCTAACCTAACCTAACCTAACCTAACCTAACCTAACCTAACCTAACCTAACCTAACCTAACCTAACCTAACCTAACCTAACCTAACCTAACCTAACCTAACCTAACCTAACCTAACCTAACCTAACCTAACCTAACCTAACCTAACCTAACCTAACCTAACCTAACCTAACCTAACCTAACCTAACCTAACCTAACCTAACCTAACCTAACCTAACCTAACCTAACCTAACCTAACCTAACCTAACCTAACCTAACCTAACCTAACCTAACCTAACCTAACCTAACCTAACCTAACCTAACCTAACCTAACCTAACCTAACCTAACCTAACCTAACCTAACCTAACCTAACCTAACCTAACCTAACCTAACCTAACCTAACCTAACCTAACCTAACCTAACCTAACCTAACCTAACCTAACCTAACCTAACCTAACCTAACCTAACCTAACCTAACCTAACCTAACCTAACCTAACCTAACCTAACCTAACCTAACTCTAACCTAACCTAACCTAACCTAACCTAACCTAACCTAACCTAACCTAACCTAACCTAACCTAACCTAACCTAACCTAACCTAACCTAACCTAACCTAACCTAACCTAACCTAACCTAACCTAACCTAACCTAACCTAACCTAACCTAACCTAACCTAACCTAACCTAACCTAACCTAACCTAACCTAACCTAACCTAACCTAACCTAACCTAACCTAACCTAACCTAACCTAACCTAACCTAACCTAACCTAACCTAACCTAACCTAACCTAACCTAACCTAACCTAACCTAACCTAACCTAACCTAACCTAACCTAACCTAACCTAACCTAACCTAACCTAACCTAACCTAACCTAACCTAACCTAACCTAACCTAACCTAACCTAACCTAACCTAACCTAACCTAACCTAACCTAACCTAACCTAACCTAACCTAACCTAACCTAACCTAACCTAACCTAACCTAACCTAACCTAACCTAACCTAACCTAACCTAACCTAACCTAACCTAACCTAACCTAACCTAACCTAACCTAACCTAACCTAACCTAACCTAACCTAACCTAACCTAACCTAACCTAACCTAACCTAACCTAACCTAACCTAACCTAACCTAACCTAACCTAACCTAACCTAACCTAACCTAACCTAACCTAACCTAACCTAACCTAACCTAACCTAACCTAACCTAACCTAACCTAACCTAACCTAACCTAACCTAACCTAACCTAACCTAACCTAACCTAACCTAACCTAACCTAACCTAACCTAACCTAACCTAACCTAACCTAACCTAACCTAACCTAACCTAACCTAACCTAACCTAACCTAACCTAACCTAACCTAACCTAACCTAACCTAACCTAACCTAACCTAACCTAACCTAACCTAACCTAACCTAACCTAACCTAACCTAACCTAACCTAACCTAACCTAACCTAACCTAACCTAACCTAACCTAACCTAACCTAACCTAACCTAACCTAACCTAACCTAACCTAACCTAACCTAACCTAACCTAACCTAACCTAACCTAACCTAACCTAACCTAACCTAACCTAACCTAACCTAACCTAACCTAACCTAACCTAACCTAACCTAACCTAACCTAACCTAACCTAACCTAACCTAACCTAACCTAACCTAACCTAACCTAACCTAACCTAACCTAACCTAACCTAACCTAACCTAACCTAACCTAACCTAACCTAACCTAACCTAACCTAACCTAACCTAACCTAACCTAACCTAACCTAACCTAACCTAACCTAACCTAACCTAACCTAACCTAACCTAACCTAACCTAACCTAACCTAACCTAACCTAACCTAACCTAACCTAACCTAACCTAACCTAACCTAACCTAACCTAACCTAACCTAACCTAACCTAACCTAACCTAACCTAACCTAACCTAACCTAACCTAACCTAACCTAACCTAACCTAACCTAACCTAACCTAACCTAACCTAACCTAACCTAACCTAACCTAACCTAACCTAACCTAACCTAACCTAACCTAACCTAACCTAACCTAACCTAACCTAACCTAACCTAACCTAACCTAACCTAACCTAACCTAACCTAACCTAACCTAACCTAACCTAACCTAACCTAACCTAACCTAACCTAACCTAACCTAACCTAACCTAACCTAACCTAACCTAACCTAACCTAACCTAACCTAACCTAACCTAACCTAACCTAACCTAACCTAACCTAACCTAACCTAACCTAACCTAACCTAACCTAACCTAACCTAACCTAACCTAACCTAACCTAACCTAACCTAACCTAACCTAACCTAACCTAACCTAACCTAACCTAACCTAACCTAACCTAACCTAACCTAACCTAACCTAACCTAACCTAACCTAACCTAACCTAACCTAACCTAACCTAACCTAACCTAACCTAACCTAACCTAACCTAACCTAACCTAACCTAACCTAACCTAACCTAACCTAACCTAACCTAACCTAACCTAACCTAACCTAACCTAACCTAACCTAACCTAACCTAACCTAACCTAACCTAACCTAACCTAACCTAACCTAACCTAACCTAACCTAACCTAACCTAACCTAACCTAACCTAACCTAACCTAACCTAACCTAACCTAACCTAACCTAACCTAACCTAACCTAACCTAACCTAACCTAACCTAACCTAACCTAACCTAACCTAACCTAACCTAACCTAACCTAACCTAACCTAACCTAACCTAACCTAACCTAACCTAACCTAACCTAACCTAACCTAACCTAACCTAACCTAACCTAACCTAACCTAACCTAACCTAACCTAACCTAACCTAACCTAACCTAACCTAACCTAACCTAACCTAACCTAACCTAACCTAACCTAACCTAACCTAACCTAACCTAACCTAACCTAACCTAACCTAACCTAACCTAACCTAACCTAACCTAACCTAACCTAACCTAACCTAACCTAACCTAACCTAACCTAACCTAACCTAACCTAACCTAACCTAACCTAACCTAACCTAACCTAACCTAACCTAACCTAACCTAACCTAACCTAACCTAACCTAACCTAACCTAACCTAACCTAACCTAACCTAACCTAACCTAACCTAACCTAACCTAACCTAACCTAACCTAACCTAACCTAACCTAACCTAACCTAACCTAACCTAACCTAACCTAACCTAACCTAACCTAACCTAACCTAACCTAACCTAACCTAACCTAACCTAACCTAACCTAACCTAACCTAACCTAACCTAACCTAACCTAACCTAACCTAACCTAACCTAACCTAACCTAACCTAACCTAACCTAACCTAACCTAACCTAACCTAACCTAACCTAACCTAACCTAACCTAACCTAACCTAACCTAACCTAACCTAACCTAACCTAACCTAACCTAACCTAACCTAACCTAACCTAACCTAACCTAACCTAACCTAACCTAACCTAACCTAACCTAACCTAACCTAACCTAACCTAACCTAACCTAACCTAACCTAACCTAACCTAACCTAACCTAACCTAACCTAACCTAACCTAACCTAACCTAACCTAACCTAACCTAACCTAACCTAACCTAACCTAACCTAACCTAACCTAACCTAACCTAACCTAACCTAACCTAACCTAACCTAACCTAACCTAACCTAACCTAACCTAACCTAACCTAACCTAACCTAACCTAACCTAACCTAACCTAACCTAACCTAACCTAACCTAACCTAACCTAACCTAACCTAACCTAACCTAACCTAACCTAACCTAACCTAACCTAACCTAACCTAACCTAACCTAACCTAACCTAACCTAACCTAACCTAACCTAACCTAACCTAACCTAACCTAACCTAACCTAACCTAACCTAACCTAACCTAACCTAACCTAACCTAACCTAACCTAACCTAACCTAACCTAACCTAACCTAACCTAACCTAACCTAACCTAACCTAACCTAACCTAACCTAACCTAACCTAACCTAACCTAACCTAACCTAACCTAACCTAACCTAACCTAACCTAACCTAACCTAACCTAACCTAACCTAACCTAACCTAACCTAACCTAACCTAACCTAACCTAACCTAACCTAACCTAACCTAACCTAACCTAACCTAACCTAACCTAACCTAACCTAACCTAACCTAACCTAACCTAACCTAACCTAACCTAACCTAACCTAACCTAACCTAACCTAACCTAACCTAACCTAACCTAACCTAACCTAACCTAACCTAACCTAACCTAACCTAACCTAACCTAACCTAACCTAACCTAACCTAACCTAACCTAACCTAACCTAACCTAACCTAACCTAACCTAACCTAACCTAACCTAACCTAACCTAACCTAACCTAACCTAACCTAACCTAACCTAACCTAACCTAACCTAACCTAACCTAACCTAACCTAACCTAACCTAACCTAACCTAACCTAACCTAACCTAACCTAACCTAACCTAACCTAACCTAACCTAACCTAACCTAACCTAACCTAACCTAACCTAACCTAACCTAACCTAACCTAACCTAACCTAACCTAACCTAACCTAACCTAACCTAACCTAACCTAACCTAACCTAACCTAACCTAACCTAACCTAACCTAACCTAACCTAACCTAACCTAACCTAACCTAACCTAACCTAACCTAACCTAACCTAACCTAACCTAACCTAACCTAACCTAACCTAACCTAACCTAACCTAACCTAACCTAACCTAACCTAACCTAACCTAACCTAACCTAACCTAACCTAACCTAACCTAACCTAACCTAACCTAACCTAACCTAACCTAACCTAACCTAACCTAACCTAACCTAACCTAACCTAACCTAACCTAACCTAACCTAACCTAACCTAACCTAACCTAACCTAACCTAACCTAACCTAACCTAACCTAACCTAACCTAACCTAACCTAACCTAACCTAACCTAACCTAACCTAACCTAACCTAACCTAACCTAACCTAACCTAACCTAACCTAACCTAACCTAACCTAACCTAACCTAACCTAACCTAACCTAACCTAACCTAACCTAACCTAACCTAACCTAACCTAACCTAACCTAACCTAACCTAACCTAACCTAACCTAACCTAACCTAACCTAACCTAACCTAACCTAACCTAACCTAACCTAACCTAACCTAACCTAACCTAACCTAACCTAACCTAACCTAACCTAACCTAACCTAACCTAACCTAACCTAACCTAACCTAACCTAACCTAACCTAACCTAACCTAACCTAACCTAACCTAACCTAACCTAACCTAACCTAACCTAACCTAACCTAACCTAACCTAACCTAACCTAACCTAACCTAACCTAACCTAACCTAACCTAACCTAACCTAACCTAACCTAACCTAACCTAACCTAACCTAACCTAACCTAACCTAACCTAACCTAACCTAACCTAACCTAACCTAACCTAACCTAACCTAACCTAACCTAACCTAACCTAACCTAACCTAACCTAACCTAACCTAACCTAACCTAACCTAACCTAACCTAACCTAACCTAACCTAACCTAACCTAACCTAACCTAACCTAACCTAACCTAACCTAACCTAACCTAACCTAACCTAACCTAACCTAACCTAACCTAACCTAACCTAACCTAACCTAACCTAACCTAACCTAACCTAACCTAACCTAACCTAACCTAACCTAACCTAACCTAACCTAACCTAACCTAACCTAACCTAACCTAACCTAACCTAACCTAACCTAACCTAACCTAACCTAACCTAACCTAACCTAACCTAACCTAACCTAACCTAACCTAACCTAACCTAACCTAACCTAACCTAACCTAACCTAACCTAACCTAACCTAACCTAACCTAACCTAACCTAACCTAACCTAACCTAACCTAACCTAACCTAACCTAACCTAACCTAACCTAACCTAACCTAACCTAACCTAACCTAACCTAACCTAACCTAACCTAACCTAACCTAACCTAACCTAACCTAACCTAACCTAACCTAACCTAACCTAACCTAACCTAACCTAACCTAACCTAACCTAACCTAACCTAACCTAACCTAACCTAACCTAACCTAACCTAACCTAACCTAACCTAACCTAACCTAACCTAACCTAACCTAACCTAACCTAACCTAACCTAACCTAACCTAACCTAACCTAACCTAACCTAACCTAACCTAACCTAACCTAACCTAACCTAACCTAACCTAACCTAACCTAACCTAACCTAACCTAACCTAACCTAACCTAACCTAACCTAACCTAACCTAACCTAACCTAACCTAACCTAACCTAACCTAACCTAACCTAACCTAACCTAACCTAACCTAACCTAACCTAACCTAACCTAACCTAACCTAACCTAACCTAACCTAACCTAACCTAACCTAACCTAACCTAACCTAACCTAACCTAACCTAACCTAACCTAACCTAACCTAACCTAACCTAACCTAACCTAACCTAACCTAACCTAACCTAACCTAACCTAACCTAACCTAACCTAACCTAACCTAACCTAACCTAACCTAACCTAACCTAACCTAACCTAACCTAACCTAACCTAACCTAACCTAACCTAACCTAACCTAACCTAACCTAACCTAACCTAACCTAACCTAACCTAACCTAACCTAACCTAACCTAACCTAACCTAACCTAACCTAACCTAACCTAACCTAACCTAACCTAACCTAACCTAACCTAACCTAACCTAACCTAACCTAACCTAACCTAACCTAACCTAACCTAACCTAACCTAACCTAACCTAACCTAACCTAACCTAACCTAACCTAACCTAACCTAACCTAACCTAACCTAACCTAACCTAACCTAACCTAACCTAACCTAACCTAACCTAACCTAACCTAACCTAACCTAACCTAACCTAACCTAACCTAACCTAACCTAACCTAACCTAACCTAACCTAACCTAACCTAACCTAACCTAACCTAACCTAACCTAACCTAACCTAACCTAACCTAACCTAACCTAACCTAACCTAACCTAACCTAACCTAACCTAACCTAACCTAACCTAACCTAACCTAACCTAACCTAACCTAACCTAACCTAACCTAACCTAACCAGTTGCGCCCCGTCCGCAGTCGAAAACACCACGTTTCCACGTTGCTCCGTCGAAAAATAATCGAAAAAGTGGGTTTTTCTTATCCGATCGTGACGAAATTAGTGTTGAAAGGTGCGTAATTGTGCCCCGCACACGGCTGTGTATTGTGAAGCAGCACCAGTGTTCGCCCGTAGCGGCAAAGTGTCAAAAACTGTCAAAAAGTGAGGTTATAAGACCTAAAACCCTTAATAAAAAGTGATACAGTGCACGGATTTTGACGGGCGATACATCGCCAGGAGCGCCTTAACGGGCCCCACAAGACGACATATCGTGCATCACTCTACCTCAAACAGGCGAAGTACAATCGCCAAAAAAACAACTACCGCGTGGCGGCGTGGTCATCGATCCCGTGGCGTGAGGAGGCTGAAATTTGGAGAGTAGGAGTACCACTGTTCCAGGACTCGGAAAACGCAAGTTGCAGAATTTTACCTACCTTGATTTATTTTTAATTGACTTTACAAAATTCAAACTTTGCACCTAAATATCTCAAAAACTAAATCGACAACATATAGTTTTTCTTCAATTATCTGTTGCGCGCTAATCAGAAGAAGCTGTACACCAAGTTTCAAAATTTTCGAGTGAAAATCCTGTGGTAGAGACATTATTTTTCAAAATTTTGGTTTTTCTTTAATAATTCAAAATAATTGTATGAAATAAATTCTGTTTACTATTTATATATACGGGCGCTCCTGCGACAAATATTCTGTGATTTTTTCAAAATTTTTGGTCGAATAGAACTCGAGTTATTGAATTTTTTCATTTTTTCCTTATATTTTCTAAAATAATAAAAATAATCGGTTTTTTATACTAGAATTAGTTATAGAGTATAGTTATACATTGGACAAACCCAAAACCAGGGTCGCCCAAAGCTTAAAACGACGAGATACCACATTTCCGCCATTTTGTTTTTTATGGTATCAAACTTAAAATATTTATAACTCGAGAACTATACAACCTAGAGTGACCGGATTTCCACAGGTACTCGGGTCACACACTACTCTATCGGTCGTGACTGGTTTGAGACGGATATCTCGCAAACAATTATTTTGCGTTCTAATTACCCTCGACCAACAGAGGAGACCAAGCCAGACACGACAGTGAAAGTCCGGTCTTCCTGCGGCCTCTGGTTGCGGAGATATCGGCTGTCAAAGTTGCACTTTGACAGTTCGGCGGCCATCTTGTTTCACTTTGGAACACAATATCTCGGCAACGGGAGGCCTTAGGAAATCGCGGTTTTCACAGTTGGCACGAGGACCGTGACCTCTATCCCCTCCCCTAAATTTAGGGAAATCGGGGACCGTGGAAATTCGGACCCTGGACAAGGTCCTATTGGACAGAGGGGGTCAACATTCTATTATAGCCCAAAACCCCGACTTTCTGCGGCTTTGGGAAGCGGAGTTATCGGCGATCAAACTTCGAGTTTGACAGTTCAGGCGCCATCTTGAAAAATTTAAAACGGGCATAGCTCCGCAACCTGACGTCGTATAGACTCGGGATTTTCACCGAGGACATTGGGGATTTACCCAAGACCGACCCAGAAAGGTCCCGACCGGTTTCGGCACCTTAAATATTCGAGAGCTGGAAATAGTCCCGGAGGGTAGAGCTCGTCGAGCCCAGGAGAACGAGCCGAAGCGCGAGCTGATCGGCCCGGTAGATCCTGAGATACGGCCTGGTATCGGTTTTCGGCGGCCATCTTGGTTCTGATACCGAAAATTAAAACCGGTCGTATCTCCGGATCCCTTGGGGCTAGCGGGACGTGCTTGGTGTCCCCGTGCAGGGCTCGGGGAGAGCTATTCTTTGGGTAGGGAGACGTTGCTCTACATAGAGCCGAAAAGGCTCCACGACATAAATCGTATATTTTTATTAATATTTTGGATCTGCAGTAGATAAAGACTTGCATTTCGATAGTGCAGATTGATTCTGACAAAAGACCGACTCTAGGTAGAGTCGAATAGATATAAGTTGATTTTCAGTTAAATTATTGTACAAAATACTGATATCCATAATTTGACAGGTAGCCCCTTTACAGCTGCCTTCACAAGCTACTACTTTATTGTGTTTTGTCGCTTATTGCTTTCCTTATTGTCTACTTGATCCACGTGTAGAACACGCACTACCCCTGGTGTAAAATAGTCATCAGGCTATCACGTTTGTAAGAGGAAGGCAGCGAGCCAGAATATGCTCCGGACTCCATCTAAACCAAGCGAGGAACCAGTCTCTCAGCCCCAGGCCGGAATGGAGAGACCGACGCAGGCGTCTTTCGTGAGGCGCAGTATTGGAGGTTGGGAGGCGGGAAAACCAGAACAAAGCACTTCTGATCCCTCCCCACAAAAGGAGGTAAAAACACCGGAGCCTCCCCGCAAGCAAAAGACCAAGTTCTCGACCTCGACCTCGCGGGAGTCCACTGGGGAGACAGCGGCGCCCTCCGCCGGAACCAGGAGGAAATCAGTGGACAAAACTTTTGTTGTGACACCGCCGAAAAAGCCTGAGAGATATGCCACCAAAACAGCAGAGGCTAGGGCTTGCCTCAAGAAAGCGAAGACCAGGCTTAATGAAGCGAGAAACTTGCGGACGGACATTAAACAGGACGCGATCCTGATGGTCGAGCGACTCTACCAGTTGGTAAAGGAGGCTGAACTCCAACAGGAGGAAGGGACGAAACCTGAAAAAAAGGCAAAGGAGCAAAAGGGAGGAGGAGAAGGAGGGTCAGATAACGGAAGGGAAGAAGGGAAGGGGAAGGAAAGAGAGGTAGAGTATAGCCGGATATTAAGCCGGATTGAGGAACAGACGGGCCTACTCCAGGAACAACAGAAAAAACTGGAGGAAATACGAGAGGCCATAGATGGGCAGAAGGAAACCCTCGCAACCGGACCAGCCGCAATACAGACAAGAAATCCAGCCCCGGAACCGAAGGCCCTACACTCGGTGATAATAACCTCGGAGATTCAGGAGGAAACGGGTGATGAAGTGCTGGAGAGGGTCAGGAGAGCGGTGGATGCGAAAGAGGGTTGGATAAGGGTGGAAAAGGTCAGGAAGGGAAAGGATAGGAAGATAATAATGGGCTGCGACTCGGAACAGGAAAGGAAAAAGGTCAGGGAGCGTCTCCGAACGGCTGGGGAACATCTCGTCGTTGAGGACGTCACAAACAAGGACCCGCTCCTGATGCTGAGGGATGTATTGAAGATACATAGTGACGATGATGTCTTAAAGGCCTTCAGGAACCAGAACCGGGAGGTTTTTGACGGCCTCAAGGACGAGGAAGATAGGGTAAAAATCAAATACCGGCGCAGAGCTAGAAACCCTCACAGTTGTCATGTGGTCCTGACAGTCTCGCCAGTCATTTGGAGGAGAGCCCTGGACACTGGGAAACTGCGCATAGACCTCCAAAGGGTGTCGGTTGAGGACCAGTCTCCGTTGGTGCAGTGCACTAGATGCTTGGGCTATGGTCACGGGAGGAAGATGTGCAAGGAGCCAGCAGACTTGTGCAGTCACTGTGGAGGGCCACATCTAAGGGCGGAGTGCCCCGGGATGCTGGCAGGCGAGGTGCCTGCTTGTATTAACTGTGCGCAAGCAAAGTTGGTAAACCGTGGCCACAACGCCTTTAGCAGTGAATGCTCGATAAGGAGGCGATGGGACGAATTGGCTAGGGCAACGGTCGCTTATTGCTAAGGTGGTTCCGGAGAACAACGGCCGTTATCTGTTTGCGCAGGCGAACCTCCAGAGAAGTGAGATAGCGACTGCTGAAATGATAATAGAAGCGTGCAAAAGGAAGGTGGATGTTGTGATGATCCAGGAGCCATACATCGGGAGTGTGGGGAGGATGAAAAACTACCCAGGAGTCAGAGTTATACAGTGTGACCAAAACAGAGACAGTGTGAATAAAAGCGCCGTCGCGTTGTTTAACAATGACATTGACATTACCTTGTGTCCAAACCTCACGACTGAGAACATCACAGTAGTGAAGTTGAGAACTGGCTCATGGGAGCTGGGAGTGGTCTCGGTTTATCTGGAGGGGGATAGGGAAATCGAACCGTACACCGAATGGATGGAAAAAATAATAAGGGAAATTGGGACCAGGAACTTGATAATGGGAGGGGATGTAAATGCTTGGAACACGTGGTGGGGAAGTGACAGGATTGACCATAGGGGGGATTTGCTAGCGGGAATGCTTGAGGAGTGGGAGATGCAGGTGCTTAACAGGGGATCTGAGCCGACTTTCGACACCATTAGAGGAGGTAAGCGCTACACTAGCTGCGTCGATATTACCACTTGCTCCATGAACTTGCTCGGGCACGTGGATGACTGGAGAGTTGTCGGGGACATGACGTCTTCGGATCACAACGCCATCTTCTTCGAAGTAAACCTGGAAAAGACAAAAGGGATAGATATACAAAAAACAACACGAATCTACAACACAAAAAAGGCAAATTGGAGTGAGTTTCGTGAGAAACTGACTCAAATTTGGACAGACTTAAAATTAAACAAAACAAATATAGAAAAAATCGATAACACAAATAATTTAGAACAAATAGTTAAAATACTTACAGGATCAATACAACAGGCCAGTGATCAGTCTATCCCCAAAGCAGGAAACAGGAAAAAGCCGGGTTTTCCATGGTGGAATGCGGACCTGGAAAAACAGAAAAAAGAAGTTGCAACTAAAAAGCGTAGGATAAGATGCGCAGCACCTGTGCGCCGGGCAAGAGTAGTGGAGCAATACCTACAAACAAAGGAGGCCTACGAACTCGAGGTGAAGAAGGCTCAGACCGCAAGCTGGAAGAGCTTCTGCGAAAAGCAGGACCGCGAGAGCATGTGGGACGGGATTTACAGGGTGATAGGACGTACAAGTACAAGAGGAGAGGACGCGCCGCTGGTCTGGAACGGAAGAGTCCTGGAGGGCGAAGAGTCGGCTAGATTGCTAGCGGAAACCTTCTATCCTGAGGATGAAGAGGACGGGGATAACGCAGACCACATGCAAGTGAGAGCACTAGCGAAAAAAGTGAATGAGGGGGCGCATGGTGAATCATGCGACCCACCATTCACAGGCGAGGAATTGCAGTGGGCTGCGTCTAGTTTTAACCCAAAGAAGGCCCCGGGACTGGACGGATTGACAGCGGACATTTGTGGTGCGGCTGTGGCCCTGGACCCCGAAATGTTCCTGTCACTGATGAACAAGTGCCTCAGTTTAAGCCACTTCCCCACCGCGTGGAAGGAGGCTGTAGTGGTAGTGCTAAGGAAGGCGGGGAAGGATGATTACACGCACCCCAAGTCCCACAGGCCGATTGGGCTGTTGCCTGTCATGGGGAAGATCCTAGAAAAGATGCTGGTCAGAAGGATGAGATGGTACATCCTGCCGGGAATGAGTGCTCGACAATTTGGATTTACTCCACAGCGCGGCACCGAGGACGCCCTCTATGTCATGATAAAAGAACTAAAAGACAGACTGAAACAAAAGGACTTAATAACACTAGTGTCACTTGACATAGAGGGGGCCTTCGATGGCGCATGGTGGCCCGCAATGCGCTGCAGGCTCGCGGAGACCCGATGCCCGGGAAACCTGAGGCGCCTGGTCGACAGTTATCTGTCGGATAGGCGGGTGAGGGTCCGATATGCGGGGTCGGAGTGTGCCAGATCAACGACAAAGGGGTGCGTGCAAGGATCTATCGGAGGACCAACCTTCTGGAATCTTCTCCTGGACCCACTACTCAAGGAGCTGGAAAACCGGGGCCACTATTGTCAGGCTTTTGCTGATGATGTTGTCCTGATTGTCTCCGGGAAAACGGCCTTAGAGGTCCAGGGACGGGCGAATGCCGCCCTCGAGCATGTTCGGAGATGGGGAGTCAAAAATAAGTTAAAATTTGCACCACACAAAACAAAAGCGATGGTCATCACAAACAAACTGAAGTATGACACCCCATCTCTGAGCATGGGCGGGGTAGACATTGCACCGTCCAGAGACATAAAGATCCTTGGCCTCACAGTGGATGACAAGCTGACGTTTAATGAGCATGTATCAAATGTCTGCCGGAAGGCGACAAACCTGTACAAACAACTGTCGAAAGCAGCAAAAATCTACTGGGGACTGCAACCGGAGGTAATCAGGACGATATATATGGCGGTAATTGAGCCGGTGGTCATGTACGCGGCGGGAGCGTGGGCGCCTGCAACCAGCAAACTCGGTGTCCAGAAGCAGCTAAACGCAGTGCAGCGTGGATTTGTTCAAAAAATCATCAAGGCGTATAGAACGGTCTCATTGAACTCTGGCTTGGTGCTCGCCGGGCTGCTTCCACTGGACATCAGGATCCGAGAAGCAGCATCACTCTTCAAAATAAAAAAAGGCTACGAACAAAGCATTATAGGAGACAGAGAACTTGAGAGGCCGATTCCCTGTGCGGAGGCCGTACACCCCATGGAACAAGAGGGAACCAGGTACTCATGCCTGGCAGACGGTGCAGACATCAGCCTAACTGACATGAGCGGTCTTAAAATATTTACCGATGGAAGTAAAATCCAGGGAAAAGTCGGCGCCGCCATATCCGTATGGAGTAGCGGCGCAGAGACAAGAAACCGGAAGCTAAAACTGGCAGACTACTGCACCGTCTATCAGGCCGAGCTGCTGGCACTGTCGGAAGCAGTTAAGCAAACCCTTCGGAGCGCGGCACCGGAGTGCACCGTCTATTGTGACTCACGGGCGGCCTTGGACACCGTGGCCAACGGCGCTTCCCTCCACCCCCTTGCAGTCCTGACAAGAGGAAGTCTGAAACTGGCCAAGGAACAGAATAAAACCGTCAAGCTGTGCTGGGTAAAGGCTCACGTGGGGCTGGAGGGAAACGAAAGAGCGGACGAACTCGCCAAGAACGCCGCGCTAAACATCAAGAAAAAACCGGATTACGATATGTGTCCGGTCTCATTCGTCAAGCGACAGATCCGAATGGAATCGCTTGACGAGTGGAACCGGAGATATATCGAAGGGGAAACGGCATCTGTGACGAAAGCCTTTTTTCCTGACGCAATCGAGGCCTACAGGTTGGTAAAAAAGATAAACCCAAGCGCAATAATGGTCCAAATAATGACGGGGCACGGCGGGTTCTCAGAGTACCTGAACCGGTTCAAGTGCAAGGAGAACCCGTCGTGCATCTGCGACCCTGAAGTTAGTGAGGGAATACTACACCTGTTGGTGGAATGCCCAGTGTACGGGAAAGAAAGACAGGAGGCGGAACAAGAACTAGACATTGAGATAAAGCATGACAAGATAAACGAAATTGTAGCAAATAAAAATATCAGGGAAAAATTTCTAAATACTGCATGAAAATAGCGACTCAAGTCATAACACGAAACAAAACAGCATAGAAACTGAGTTTCCATAATATAATTGTATATTACTGTTAACTGTTTGAAGCTGTTTAGTTGTATGTGTAAACTACATAGACATAAGTTGTTATAGACTATGATTAAGAATTATGTAATGTATTTGCTAAATTAGGTAAATCTTTCGATCAATGTGTCAAAAAATTCTATGGCTAAGAGATTAGGTTAGTGTTGATCGCAGATCCATGTTAGAAGTAAGATAGTTGTAACCCATTGTAATTGTTATATTGTAATTGTACTGAAAAGAAAATAAGAATAAGAGCAAAACAATCAGAACAGAGAAAAGAACGACTCTGACCCTCACATCAGGGGTAAATAGAATGGCACACACCGGTTTTTTAGGCGGTGCGAGTCCGTCACTTGCCCGGGTCCTCCCTTCCCGGGCGTGCATAAGGCATTTTTCCGGTGTGTGTCCACAAAAAAAAAAAAAAAAAAAAAAAAAACCTAACCTAACCTAACCTAACCTAACCTAACCTAACCTAACCTAACCTAACCTAACCTAACCTAACCTAACCTAACCTAACCTAACCTAACCTAACCTAACCTAACCTAACCTAACCTAACCTAACCTAACCTAACCTAACCTAACCTAACCTAACCTAACCTAACCTAACCTAACCTAACCTAACCTAACCTAACCTAACCTAACCTAACCTAACCTAACCTAACCTAACCTAACCTAACCTAACCTTTTTTTTTTTTTTTTTTTTTTTTTTTTTTTTTTTAACGTAGTGAAAACTCATTTACGAGTACCCCCGGGCCCGGGGGGGCCCGAGCGGTTATGTGGGGCTCTCTCCCCCGTCCTCTTCCCCTGCGGGAAGGGGAGGGGGGAACATACCCACTAAAAACACTACGGCATTGTCCGCGCGCCGGGTTTAGGTAGGCGCCGTGGGTTCCCGAGGATTCGAGCCGACGACGCCCCCCGGCCAGCCCCGGCTTTGGTTAAAATCACCGGGGCCACCTCACCTAGGAGGGAGGAGCCGCAACGCTTCAGCTCCCCCCCCAGACGCGTGGGACCATAAAGGCGGGTGGAGGACCCCCGTCCCCAACCCGCTGGTCGCACTAGGGGTTCAGGCGGGCAGCAAAGTGCCGCCGCCTTCGCCCCGTTCGTCTGCGCCGGAACGGGGGCGCGTGGACACACTCCTCGCGCTCCCGTTCCTCGGCTTCCTTCTGGAGCATTACGCACTCACAGAAGGAAGCCACCTCCTCCCAGGACTCGTCACCCCTATCCAGCATAGCCGAAACTATGCTGTGGAGTGACAAGTCCTGTCCAACAGCAGCCACGAGCTGGCTGCGCTCGTAGCTCCAGCAGGGACACTCCTCCAGTGTATGCTGGGCTGTATCCTCTAGAGCCCCGCAATTGTGGCAGCGGGGGCTGTCTTCTCGCCCGATGCGGAACAGGTATGCACCAAAACACCCGTGGCCCGACAGGATCTGCACGAGATGGTACGACATCGTACCAAACTCCCTGTCGAGCCACAGGTCGAGAGAGGGGAGGATAGCCGCTATAGTGCGCGTTCCATAGCGGCAGTCCTCCAGCTCCTCTTTCCACCTGTCCCGCATGCGCCGCTGTGTTTGACGGCGGGCGTGGAGGATCTCCTCTGGGGCCATCCGGTCTCCCCTTGCCTGGGCCTCCCTTTGGGACCAATAGCACTCCGACATGGTCTCGGCGTCTATGTCCCAAGGGGGCGTTCCGGCAATCAGGCAGGCCGCCATATGGGCCACCGTAACGTATGCCCTAGCGATCCGCGTGGCACACGCTCGCTGGGGCCGTCGGAGGAGGGCCCTCGTCCTCCGCGTGAGCCGGCTAGCCCAAATCGGGGCGCCGTACAGGGCCATACTGCGTACGACATTCGCGTACAGCCTCCGGCAGGGCGTGAGAGGCCCTCCCACGTTTGGCAGTAGCCTGCCGAGGGCTGCCGCAGTGCCCATCAGTCGTGGGCCGAGTTTGGTGAAGTGAGCACCAAAGTCCCACTTCCTGTCCAGGACAAGACCAAGATATTTTATGTTGGCCTTGACCTGGACAGGTTCTCCTCCAATCTGGAGTGCGGTGTCGGCCGGGATGCGCCAGGTGGGGGCCCCAAACACCATGGCGTCTGTCTTTCTGACATTGACCCTGAGGCCGAGCGCGCTGATGCGGTCGACGATCAGCTCGGCCGCAACAGCCGCCCTGCGCAGGGTCTCCTGCTTGTCTCTTCCCCGGACGGCCACCATCGTATCATCGGCGTAACAGATGGTGGTCATGCGGGGAAGCTGCACCCCCCGGATGGCCCAGTCGAACCCAAGGTTCCATAATAGCGGGCCAAGTATGGAACCCTGGGGGACCCCGCAAGCCATGGGCCGGCTCTGCCGCCTGCCGCCGTGATCATAGAGCACTACCCTTCCCTCTAGGTAGTGCCCTATGATCCTCTGCAGGTACCAGGGGATCCTGTGGTACCGCAGGGACTCCCTTATGACGGAGTAGGGGAGGGTGCCGAAGGCGTTGGCGATATCCAGCGATACCGCCACCACCCCCTCCCCCTTGCTGGCCGCTAGGTCACTGAAGTCCTTCAGTTTTTTCAGGGCGTCGATCGTCGACCGGCCCGCCCTGAAGCCATACTGGTGGTCCGCGATGTTGGGGCCGACCTCCTCCAAATGACTGCGGATCCGGGAGGAGATCACCCGCTCCAGCGCCTTTCCGCATTCGTCTAGCAAGACGATGGGCCGATGGCCTGAGGGCGAGTCGGGTGAGCCCCCCGGCTTGGGGATTAAAACCAGCCGCCCCTCCTTCCACACACTCGGGAAGCGCCCCTCCTGCAGACATTGATCCAGGAGGTTTTTAAAGCGCTCCCCGAGGTGTATTAAGGCGATGGGGATCACTCGCGCGGGCACGCCATCCGGGCCCGGGGCCTTTTTACAGGCCCGGAGGCGGTCTGTGATCCACATCATCTCGTCCTGGTTGATCCTGGGGATGGTGCGATCTCCTCTTTGCTCCTCCGAGGGGGCCGACATCCTCGGAGGCTCAAAGTCCGGCGCCGGAGGGAAGAGGACGCCTATAATCCGGTCGAGGAGTCCTGGCTCTAGGGAATCCATGGGGGGGGCACGTTTCACCTTCTCCCGTACCATTTTGTACGGGCGCCCCCATGGGTCCCTTTGCAACGTGTCCAGGAACTCCTCGTACGAGGCGTCCTTGGCCTTGGAGATCGCGATTTGTAGGACCTCTTTCGCCTCCTTAAGGGCCCTGTAGAGGGCCTCCTCCTCGTCGGCCGTGTGCGCCACTCTCCGCCTGCAGCGGGTGTAGGCGCGGCGCGCGCGGTTGCTGGCGGCCCGAAGATTCGCTATTTCCTCGGACCACCAGTAAACTCCCTTTTTGTCGAGGGGTCTCCGCATTCGGGGCATTGCCGCGTCGCAGACCGCGGTAAGCGCCTCGCGGAAGCGGGACGCCTTCCCGTCGACGTCCAGGTCGTCGGGTGGGGGGGCGTTCCATGACTCCACCACAGCCGCCTCCTCCGCCATGCCGGGGTCAAACCTGGACAGGACCCAGCGCGGAAAGGTCGTCCTCCTCCTCACCGGCGGCTGCGGCTGTGCCGAGGCGGAGACCCTCATCCGGATATAGCGGTGGTCGGAGAGGGTCTCTACGTCCTCTAGGACTCGCCAGTCCGCGATGCGTGCGGCTAGGGCAGGGGTCGCGAACGTAATGTCCACGATGGACCCCCCCTGCCTACGCACGCACGTGTTGACATCGCCTCGGTTGGCCACCTCCAACCCGATGGCAGCCGCCCAGCCCTCTAGCTTGGCCCCTCGCTGGTCCGTGATGGGGGAACCCCACGCCGCGCCCTTGGCGTTAAAATCCCCCATCACCAGCAGCTGCGCTGGGGCAGCCCCCCCTGCGGCTCGCCCTAGGTCTGCGAGGAAGGCTTCGAAGGCCGCCAGCGGCCTGTTGGGGGAGAAATAGACTGCAATGATTGCAATCTCTCCCCACTTGGCCGCCACGTACCCCGGGCCCTCTCCGACCTTGTGGAGGGGGGGGGGAGTTCCCGTTTGTTGGGACAACGATGGCCGCGAGGCCGTCCGCGGATCCCACCCAGTTACGTTGGGGCGGAACGTAGTACGGTTCCGCCACCACCGCAACCGCTATTCCCCACTCCGCCATCGCCTGCATGAGCAGGTCTTGGGCCCTGGCGGAGTGGTTCACATTCACCTGGAGGATCTCGCAATGCTGGTGTGCTGACATTAGGACACCTGCATTGCGAGTTCCTCCTGTGCCTTCAGGCTTTCATCGGGGGGGCTGGCCCGGGGCGCGCGGTCCTTCCCCCTAACAGTGGGCGGGGTGCATTTGTCCCCGCCCATGACGTGGCCATGGGGCCGTCCCGCCGCAGCACATACCGCGCATTTGGGCTGCGCTTTGCAGTCCGCTGCTCGGTGCCCCTCCAATCCGCATCGGAAGCACTTCCCTCCGTGCTCCGCGTCGGAGGGGCATGTGGCCCTGGTGTGGCCCAGCGCCATGCACTTAAAGCAGCGCATGGGCAGGGCCACCAGGGGCGTCACGGCCGCTCTCGTCCAGCCAATCTGGATGTGGCTCTCCTTGGCCACCTCCTTTGCAGCCGTCGCTGGGCACCGTACGAAGACGGTTCCCCGCCCCCAGCCTCTCTCACTGAGGGCCCCGACCTTGACCAGGGCCACCTGGCAGCCCCCTTTAGCCGCGACGGCCGCCGCCACCTCATCCCGGCCCACGGTATCGTCAAGCCCGGAGAGCTTGAGCTCTGCAAACTTCGTGGGCCGGGTAATTTCGGCCACGTCCCCCACCACTTCGCGGAGCTTCTCCGCCAAGCGGTCCGCGGTTATTTCGGGGGCGTCTCCCCTCACCTCCAGGAGCTTGGAGCCGGTCATCGATTTTCTCATTTGGACCGACTCCAGTCCAATGTCGGCCAGCCTGACGCCGTCCCTGGCCCACACCATCACGTCCGTGTATGTGGACGTTTTGCCCCCCCTCTGTGCCCCCTCCTTAAGGGTTAGCACCACAGCCGCCGTTTTGGGCACTACCACCTTAACCGCCTTCGGTTTAGGGGTCGTCTTGGGGGGGGCGGCCGGGGAAGCGGTTTTCTTCCCCTTCCCCTTTCTCCTTACTACCTCCGACCAGGGGGCTTCCTGGGGCTGAGGCGTGACTGGGGGTTGGGACCCCCTCTCCCCGCTCGTCCCCGCCTTGGGGGAAGGATTGGACCGACTTGGCGGGTTTGGCGGAGCATTAGGCTCCACCGCCTTGGTCCTCCTAGCCGGCGTTGGGCCGCTCCCTCCCCCCGCCTTTTTGCCACTTTGGGCTGACGGGGGTGGGGGCGGAAGAGGTATGGGGTTTTCCCCCCTGCCTCTTCTTCGGCTGCGCGACCTTCGGGGGTTCCGTCTTGGCCCCCCCTACCAGGTTCGGCTGAGTCCTAGGGCGGGGTGGGGGCACCACCCTCCTGTCCGCGGCAAGCGGCGGCCTGAGGACGGGCTCCGGCGGGAGGCGCGCCTCCATCTCCCCCAGGCGGGCGTTGATCATCCCGCCCAGGGACGTCAGCAGGTCGCGCCTGAGGTCCTCCATGGCCTCCTTCAGCCCTCCCCTCTCTTCGGCTATTGGGGCCTCTTTGCGCGCTGCGGAGGCTGTTCCTTGCGCCTCCGCATACGCCGCCTTGAAGGCTCTCAACTCCGAGCGGACATTGTCCAGCTCCCTCGCGAGCCTGGCGTTGTCCGCCCGGAGCCTGCGCTGCTCTTCGGTGGGAGAGACCACCCGCAGCTCCTCTATGGCCTCGAATGCTTCAGTTGTCGCCTCATTCAGGAGGCTCTTGATTCTTCCATTAATGTTGCTGCATTTGGCTACGTTTCCCCTAATGGAGATAACGCTGCGTAGGGCGGCGGCAGCAAGCTCCTCCCTGCACTTCTCTTGAGGAGTGCGGGCCTCCTCATCGCCCTTAGGCGACTTCTTCCTCCGACCCTGTTTAGGGCGGTAAGTCCGGTCGCCCTGGTCGTCTAGGTCGTTGGAGTCCTCGTCACTGCCGAGGCCCTCCAACTTCCTCCGCGCAGAGGCCATGAAGGCATAAGCCCCCATGCTCCGTTTCCCTCCCCTTGACGAGGACTTGACCTTCGCAGGTACTGCCTCCTCAGCC
>OW028711.1:15564297-15591797 GCA_932294345.1 Pandemis cinnamomeana | reverse complement strand
CAGTCCGAGGGCCCCAATCCTGCGGACTATCAGGGTGGCCCCTACCTCCGCCCTCCTCCTCGTCTCCTCCCACCTGGTGCCCCGGACGGCGATCAGCGTGTCGTCTGCGTAACAGACGACCGCCATCCGGGGCAGCACCTCCCCGCGAATGGCCCAGTCAAATCCCATATTCCAAAGCAGGGGTCCTAACACCGACCCCTGCGGGACTCCACTGGCCATTCGCCTCCTCCTCACCACTCCCCCCCTCCCCGTGTAGAGCACTACCCGATTAGTCAGGTAGTGCCCTACAACCCTCCGGAGGTAGAGGGGCACCCCGTGATACCGGAGCGCCTCCTCTATCACTCCGAAGGGGAGGGAGCCGAAGGCGTTAGCGATGTCCAAAGAGACAGCTAACGCCCCCTGCCCCCCCCTCGCCGCCTCCTCGGTGAACCCTTTTAGGGAGGATAGGGCGTCCAACGTGGATCGCCCTACCCTAAACCCAAATTGGTTCACCGAGAGATCCGGCCCTACCTCCGCTAGGTGGCGGACGATTCGGGTAGCTACCACTCTTTCGAGGAGCTTACCCGTCTCGTCCAGCATCACCAGCGGGCGGTAGCCGGACGGAGAGTCCGGCGGACGACTCTCCTTGCGGAGAAGCACGAGCCTGCCCTCCTTCCATGGGCTCGGGAAGTGGCCTCCCTCCAGGCACGCTGTGAACAGCCCCCGGAGGCGGTCGTCGAGGTGCTCCAGGGCGAGGTGCAAAACTCGCCCGGGAACACCGTCCGGCCCTGGGGCCTTTCTCCTCCCTTTTAGGCGCGCCCTTACCGCCGCCATCTCCTCCTCGGTGACCGGAGGGACGGCGAGGGCGGCCTCATCAGGCTCCGGATCCGGAGGGGCCATGGGCGGGGGGTCGAAGGGGGGGCTATCGGGGAATAGCCCCTCGACCACCCGCTCGAGCAGCGCCGGCTCGAATTCCTCCGTGGGGGGGGCCAGCTTCATCTTCGCCCGTACCATTCGGTACGGGCGCCCCCACGGATCGGCGTCGAGCTCCGCCAGGAACTCCTTATAGGCGCGGTCCTTGGCCGCGCCTATTGCCGTAGCGAACGCCTGCTTGGCCGTGCGCAACTCGGCCAAGAGGCGTTCCTCTTCTCCCGGCACTACGGTTGCCCGCCGGCGGCACCGGGTGAAATTCCGGCGCGCTCGGTCGCTGGCGGCCCTCAGGACGGCCAAGTCCTGGGACCACCAGTAGACGCCGTCTCTGGGCGGGGCGCGGCCACTCGCCCGCGGCATCCCGGCGTTACAGACTGCCGCCAAGTCCTCCCTGAACTTGGCGGCCCTGTGCTCGACCCCCATGGAGCTCGGGGGGTCGGCACACCACGCCTGGACGATGGCCGCCTCCTCGGCCCGGTCCCGGTCGAGGCGGGAGAGCACCCATTTGGGGAGCCCTCCCCCTCTCCCTCCCACTCCCGCCGCGCGGGCTTGCGGCCCGGGGGGCGCTTCGGAGACCCTGCACCGGATGAACCGGTGGTCCGAAAGGGTCTCCGTGTCCGTCAGGACGCGCCACTCGGACACGCGTCGTCCGATGGCAGGGGTGGTGAACATGAGGTCCACTATCGACCCCCCCCCGCCACCTGACGCACGTGTCCTCGCGCCCGACGTTTTGCAGGACCAGGCCCAGCGCCGCGGCCCAGTCCCTTAAAACCGCCCCCCTTGCATCCGTTCTGGGGGAACCCCAAGCGTCGCACTTTGCATTGAGGTCCCCCATCAGGATCACCTGCGCCGGCGCTGCCCTCTGGACGACTTGCTCAAGGTCGTCCAGGAACCTCTCAAACTCTGGGAGGGGTCTGTTGGGGGAGAAATACACTCCCACCACCACGACCTCCCCCCAGTTCGCCGCCGCAAAACCAGGCCCCCTTGCCCTAAGGGTGAGCCCCCTGGCGCCGGATGTCGGCACAACCACGCCGACCGAGCCGTTGGTGTCCCCAACCCAGTTTGGCTGGGGGGGGACACAGTAGGGCTCGGCGATAACCGCCAAGGAAACGCGCCACTCCGCGAGGACCTGCATAAACAGGTCCTGGGCTCTCGCGGAGTGGTTGGCGTTGCCTTGAAGGAGCTCGTGGTGCAGGTGTCTGGGCATTTATGACACCTGCATCTGAGACTCCTCCAATGCCCTAGGGCCGTTTAGGGTGGTGCGCGCCGGGGCCGCTCCGGTCTTCCCCCTCACTTTGGGCGGGGAGCATTTTTCCCCGCCCATGACGTGGCCTGCCGGCCGGCCCGCCTCGGCGCATACGGCGCATTTGGGCCTGGCCGTGCAAGCGGCCGCCCTGTGTCCCTCCTCTCCGCAGCGGAAGCATTTCGTACCATGCTCCGCCGCGGAGGGACACGTCACCCTGGTGTGGCCCAGCGCCATGCATTTAAAACACCGCATGGGCAGGGCCACCAGGGGTGTCACCGACACTTTCGACCACCCGATCTGCAGGTGGCCGTCCATAGCGACCGTTTTGGCCGCTGTCGCTGGGCACCGTATGATCACGGTGCCCCGGCCCCACGCTCTCTCCGAGACGGCCCCCACTTTTACGAGGGCCGTCTCGCAGCCGCCCTTGGACGCGACGGCCGCCGCGATCTCCTCCGTCCCCACCGTCGTGTCGAGTCCGGTTAACCGGAGCTCGGCGAATTTGGTGGGGCGGGTGACCTCCGCCACATCCCCTACTACCTCACGGAGCTTAGCCGCGAGGCGGTCCGCCGTGGCGCTGGGGGTGTCCCCCCCTACCTCCAACATCTTGGCGTTGGTTTGGGCGGTCTTAATTTTCACCGACTCCAGTCCGAAGTCGGTGAGTTTGACGCCCGCCCTTGCCCAGCCCATGAGGTGGACGTAGGTCACCTCCTTTCCCCCCCTCTCGGCCCCCTCCTTCAGCGTCAGCACTATTGCCGCTGTGGAGGGGACAGCCACCTTGACCGTCTTCGGTCTGGGAGCCGGCGTGGGGGGGGCGCCAGGGGTGGCAGCGCCCGCCTTCTTTCCCCTGCGGGTCACCCTCGCCCAGGATAGCTCCTGGGCCTGGGGGGCGACCTCGGGGGCGGCGGCCTGCGGCTGCGGGCCGCTGTTCCTGCTTGTCCCCTCCGTGGGGGGGGGGGTTGGGCGGCGCATGCTTGGGGCGCGCCAACGCCTTCCGGGGCCCCTGGGCCGGCGCGGGGCCAGCCTTTTTCCCCGCCTTTTGGCCACTTTGGGCTGGCGGGGTGGGTGGGGGGGGCCTCGGGGCAGCTGCCTTCTTCACGGGGGCCGTCCTTGGCGGCTCCCTGGCTGGTCCCCCCACCAGGCCGGACTGGGCTCTGGGGCGGGGGGGCGGCGGCGCCCTTCTATCTGCGGCCAACGGCGGCCGCAGGACAGGCTCCGGGGGGAGGCGCGCCTCCATCTCCCCCAGGCGGGCATTTAGCATCCCCCCCAGGGATTGGAGGAGGTCCCGCCGGAGGTCCTCGACGACCTCCTTGATGCCCCCCCCGATGTCAGTCGGTTGGGGCTCCCTCCTCGCGGCGGTTCCCCGCGCCTCATTATAGGCCTCCTTGAAGGCGCGGAGCTCCGAGCGGACATTCTCCAGCTCTCTGGAGAGCCTATTATTGTCCGCTCGGAGGCGCCTCTGCTCCTCTGAGGACGACAGCACACGGAGCTCTTCAATGGCCTCCATGGCCTCGTCCGCGGCGTTCTGCAGGAGTCCCTTTATCCGTCCGTTGACGTTGGAGCACTTCGCAACGTTCCCCCGGAAGGAAAGAACGTTGCGAAGTGCGGTGGCGGCTAACTCCTCCCTCGTCTTTTGTTGGGGGGACCGGAAATCCTCCTCAACTTCTACTCCTTTGGGGGGCGATTTTGGCCCCTTACGGGAGTATTGCTTGGGGCGATACGTCGTATCGCCCCTCACCTCCTCCAAGTCGGCCGTGTCGCCGTCAGATCCAAGGCCCTCCATCTCCCGCCTGGCAGCCGCCAGAAATGCGTACGCCCCCATAGGGCGTTTTCCCCCGTCCCCCCCCCCTGGTGCTCGTCGCCACCTTGGCAGGGACCTCGGACGCCCCGCGCGTCTGGTCCGTCGCGACCCTCTTGAGAGCTGGGGTGGCTTTTCCCGCCCCCCCCCTCGCCCCCCCCGCGAAGTATTTCGAGGCGACTGCCTCCCTCGTTTCGCGTTCTGTGTCCGACGTGTCGGACGCATCCTCCATCGTAACGGGCCTTCCGGATGACCCCTCCCCCCCCTCGCAGAACTCCGACACTGAGGTCGTTTCCCCCGCGAGGTCCGAAAAAAGGGACCCAACTTCCCCCTTTTTCCCCTTCCGACCCTTCCCGGAAAAAGTCAGTCGAAATCCGGCTGACCCCGGGAGAAAATTCCCCGCGGCTGAACCGCGCGTCGGGCTGGGGTTCCGACTAGCGTCGGAGACTACCGGCGAACCGGTCTCCCCCCCCCCCCATACTACCCCCCCCCCCATTCCCGGCCGTTCCCGAGATATTCCCGGCCCTAACTCCCGAGTTACGATCCCCCGTAACTCCCCCCCCCCCCGTCCGATCCATGATCGGAGCAACCCCCCCGATGCCCCTTGGGCTACCGCCCCCCACCCGCCTATGAAAACCCCCCCTTACCGAGCTGGTTTTGCCAGAAGGGCAAAACCTAACTCAAAACGGTCAAGTGCGAACCGTGGAAAATTACCAATTTATGAAAAAATTGGTAGTTTTCCCCAGATTCGCACGAGACTATGAAAGCCAGGGGGTCGTGTGGGGTGCCGTTAGGCGGCGCAAACTACCCCCTATACGACCCTGTGACTTTCGTGTCTCTGACCGTACGGACACAGACGCAACGATTTTTCCAAAGTGCCGACAAACTTATGAAAAAAGTTCGTTGCGCCTATGGGAAAAGTAATAGCAATGTCGCCGAACTTAGGTTTTCCGAATAACTTCTGGATGGTAAGTCCAAAAATTTTTCGGAAACCGGCACTCGACAGAGCTACCCTTCCCCTATATCCCCAAGCAAAAATGACTCTAAAAAGTTAAACCAGGAATTAGTTATGAAATTTTGAAAAACCACGAAAAAAGAAATAGGCAATTAGAGCGACCGCAAAACTTGAAGAGTTTTGGGCCGAAATTGCCTAAATTAATTTTGGGAGTTCTAGTGAAGCTAGAGACTCGGAAAAAACGCCAAAAAATCGACCAGCTAATGCAGAAGGCAATGAGCAAAGAAAGCAAAAGAAAAGCGACCGCAAGTGATAATTTTTGGCGAAAAACGAAAGTGACACCTCGAATTCCGACCAAAAATTTCCCTCAACCTAACCTAACCTAACCTAACCTAACCTAACCTAACCTAACCTAACCTAACCTAACCTAACCTAACCTAACCTAACCTAACCTAACCTAACCTAACCTAACCTAACCTAACCTAACCTAACCTAACCTAACCTAACCTAACCTAACCTAACCTAACCTAACCTAACCTAACCTAACCTAACCTAACCTAACCTAACCTAACCTAACCTAACCTAACCTAACCTAACCTAACCTAACCTAACCTAACCTTTTTTTTTTTTTTTTTTTTTTTGCGGCGGAAAAATGCGTTACGCATACGACCGCGCCGTGGGGACGGCGCGGAAGTTATGTGGGACTCTCCTCCCCGGCCCCCCCCCCCGAGTGGGGGGAAGCGGGGGAGGCCTACCCACTAAAAAACCGCCGGTATTCCCTCTCTGCCATTGGAGGGGCGCCGTGGGAGAACTATGGTGTCACCACGCACGCCCCGCCGGCCGCCCCGGCCTAAACGCCAGGGCTCCCGCGCCAAGAGAGGGGGGCCGGGAATACTTGGCCCCCCCCTAGACTCGTGGGCCTCTACGCGCTAGCAGGGGATCCCCATCCCCCGCCAGCAGGCACCACTAGGGGAGGGCAGCAGCAAACTGCCGCCGCCTCCTCCCCGTTCGTCTGCGCCGGAGCGGGGGGGCGAGGGGGTCATTCTCGCGCTCCCGCTCCCTCTCCTCCTTCTGCGAGATGACTTCCTCGCAGAAGGAGGCGACGGCCTCCCAGGACCTTTCACTCCCGACCATGGCGTACACTACGCCGGGAAGTGAAAGGTCGCCGCCGATCGTCGCCACCAGAATGCGGCGCTGGTGGGACCAGGCTGGGCACAGCTCCAGCGTGTGCTGTGCCGTGTCCTCACCCGCGCCGCACTCATGGCACGACGCCGTCTCCTCCCTACCGACTCGTTTGAGGTACCGCCCGAAGCAACCATGCCCGGACAGCACCTGCGTGAGTCGGTAGGTGAGGGACCCGTGGGCCCTCCCGCACCACTCTGGGAGCACTGGGCGGATGGCCTGGATGGCTCGGGTGCCGTACTCGGCATCCCGTAGCTCATCCACCCAGCGCTCCATGACCCCTTCCATCTCGACTTCCCGCGCACGGGCTAGTTCTGCCGGGGCGAGCGATGAGTCGCCCCGGGCCCTCCTTTCGGCCCTGGCTGTGTGTGACCCCGCCAGGGCCTCCGCCACCAGCTCCCAGGGGGGGGAGCCCGCGATCACGCCGGCCGCCTGCCAGCCTACCGTACGGTAGGCCCGGCTCATCCGCGTGGCAATAATGCGCTGCGGCCGGCGGAGCAGCGCCTTCGCCTCCCGCGACAGGCTTCTGGCCCAGATGGGCGCCCCGTACAGCGCCATCGATCGCAGGACGCCTGCGTAGAGGCGCCTGCAAGGGGCGTCCGGCCCGCCCATGTTCGGCAGGAGGCGGCTCAGTGCCCCTGCTGCGCCCACTATCCGGGGGATGAGGTCCCGGAAGTGGGCCTCCCACCTCCACCGGCCGTCGAGGGTAAGGCCCAGATATTTTATCTGGGCCTTGATTTCGACGGTCTCTCCCGCCACGCGCAACACCGCGCCGTGCGGCACCCGCCACCTTGGCCCCCTAAAGACGAGGGCCTCGGTTTTGGGCAGTGCTACCCTTAACCCGAGGGCCCCAATCCTGCGGGTGATAAGGGTAGCACCCACCTCCGCCCTCCTCCTCACCTCCTCCCACGTGGTGCCCCGGACGGCGACCAGCGTGTCATCTGCATAGCAGATGACCGCCATCCGGGGCAGCACCTCCCCGCGAATGGCCCAGTCGAATCCGAGATTCCACAGCAGGGGTCCTAACACCGACCCCTGCGGGACCCCACTGGCCATTCGCCTCCTCCTCACTATCCCCCCCCTCCCCGTGTAGAGCACTACCCGATCTGTCAGGTAGTGCCCTACAACCCTAACCTAACCTAACCTAACCTAACCTAACCTAACCTAACCTAACCTAACCTAACCTAACCTAACCTAACCTAACCTAACCTAACCTAACCTAACCTAACCTAACCTAACCTAACCTAACCTAACCTAACCTAACCTAACCTAACCTAACCTAACCTAACCTAACCTAACCTAACCTAACCTAACCTAACCTAACCTAACCTAACCTAACCTAACCTAACCTAACCTAACCTAACCTAACCTAACCTAACCTAACCTAACCTAACCTAACCTAACCTAACCTAACCTAACCTAACCTAACCTAACCTAACCTAACCTAACCTAACCTAACCTAACCTAACCTAACCTAACCTAACCTAACCTAACCTAACCTAACCTAACCTAACCTAACCTAACCTAACCTAACCTAACCTAACCTAACCTAACCTAACCTAACCTAACCTAACCTAACCTAACCTAACCTAACCTAACCTAACCTAACCTAACCTAACCTAACCTAACCTAACCTAACCTAACCTAACCTAACCTAACCTAACCTAACCTAACCTAACCTAACCTAACCTAACCTAACCTAACCTAACCTAACCTAACCTAACCTAACCTAACCTAACCTAACCTAACCTAACCTAACCTAACCTAACCTAACCTAACCTAACCTAACCTAACCTAACCTAACCTAACCTAACCTAACCTAACCTAACCTAACCTAACCTAACCTAACCTAACCTAACCTAACCTAACCTAACCTAACCTAACCTAACCTAACCTAACCTAACCTAACCTAACCTAACCTAACCTAACCTAACCTAACCTAACCTAACCTAACCTAACCTAACCTAACCTAACCTAACCTAACCTAACCTAACCTAACCTAACCTAACCTAACCTAACCTAACCTAACCTAACCTAACCTAACCTAACCTAACCTAACCTAACCTAACCTAACCTAACCTAACCTAACCTAACCTAACCTAACCTAACCTAACCTAACCTAACCTAACCTAACCTAACCTAACCTAACCTAACCTAACCTAACCTAACCTAACCTAACCTAACCTAACCTAACCTAACCTAACCTAACCTAACCTAACCTAACCTAACCTAACCTAACCTAACCTAACCTAACCTAACCTAACCTAACCTAACCTAACCTAACCTAACCTAACCTAACCTAACCTAACCTAACCTAACCTAACCTAACCTAACCTAACCTAACCTAACCTAACCTAACCTAACCTAACCTAACCTAACCTAACCTAACCTAACCTAACCTAACCTAACCTAACCTAACCTAACCTAACCTAACCTAACCTAACCTAACCTAACCTAACCTAACCTAACCTAACCTAACCTAACCTAACCTAACCTAACCTAACCTAACCTAACCTAACCTAACCTAACCTAACCTAACCTAACCTAACCTAACCTAACCTAACCTAACCTAACCTAACCTAACCTAACCTAACCTAACCTAACCTAACCTAACCTAACCTAACCTAACCTAACCTAACCTAACCTAACCTAACCTAACCTAACCTAACCTAACCTAACCTAACCTAACCTAACCTAACCTAACCTAACCTAACCTAACCTAACCTAACCTAACCTAACCTAACCTAACCTAACCTAACCTAACCTAACCTAACCTAACCTAACCTAACCTAACCTAACCTAACCTAACCTAACCTAACCTAACCTAACCTAACCTAACCTAACCTAACCTAACCTAACCTAACCTAACCTAACCTAACCTAACCTAACCTAACCTAACCTAACCTAACCTAACCTAACCTAACCTAACCTAACCTAACCTAACCTTTTTTTTTTTTTTTTTTTTTTTTTTTTTTTTTTTAACGTAGTGAAAACTCATTTACGAGTACCCCCGGGCCCGGGGGGGCCCGAGCGGTTATGTGGGGCTCTCTCCCCCGTCCTCTTCCCCTGCGGGAAGGGGAGGGGGGAACATACCCACTAAAAACACTACGGCATTGTCCGCGCGCCGGGTTTAGGTAGGCGCCGTGGGTTCCCGAGGATTCGAGCCGACGACGCCCCCCGGCCAGCCCCGGCTTTGGTTAAAATCACCGGGGCCACCTCACCTAGGAGGGAGGAGCCGCAACGCTTCAGCTCCCCCCCCAGACGCGTGGGACCATAAAGCGGGTGGAGGACCCCCGTCCCCAACCCGCTGGTCGCACTAGGGGTTCAGGCGGGCAGCAAAGTGCCGCCGCCTTCGCCCCGTTCGTCTGCGCCGGAACGGGGGCGCGTGGACACACTCCTCGCGCTCCCGTTCCTCGGCTTCCTTCTGGAGCATTATGCACTCGCAGAAGGAAGCCACCTCCTCCCAGGACTCGTCACCCCCATCCAGCATAGCCGAAACTATGCTGTGGAGTGACAAGTCCTGTCCAACAGTGGCCACGAGCTGGCGGCGCTCGTAGGCCCAGCAGGGACACTCCTCCAGCGTATGCTGGGCCGTGTCCTCTGCAGCTCCGCAGTTGTGGCACTGCGGGCTGCTCTCTCTCCCGATTCGGTGGAGATATGCGCCGAAACACCCGTGGCCCGACAGGATCTGGACGAGATGGTACGATATCGTACCAAACTCCCTGTCGAGCCACAGGTCGAGCGAGGGGAGGATAGCCGCTATAGTGCGCGTACCATAGCGGCAGTCCTCCAGCTCCTCCTTCCACCTGTCGCGCATGCGCCGCTGGGTTTGTCGGCGGGCAAAGAGGATTTCCTCTGGGGCCAGCCGATCCCCCCTCGCCTGGGCCTCCCTTTGGGACCAATAAGACGCCGACATGGCCTCGGCGTCTATGTCCCAAGGGGGCGTACCGGCGATCAGGCAGGCCGCCATGTGGGCCACCGTCACATACGCCCTGGCTATTCGGGTGGCGCACACTCGCTGGGGCCGTCGGAGGAGGGCCCTCGTCTTCCTCGTTAACAGGCTAGCCCATATCGGGGCGCCATAGAGGGCCATGCTCCTCACGACGTTGGCGTACAGCCTCCGGCAGGGCGTGAGTGGCCCTCCCACATTCGGCAGTAGTCTGCCGAGGGCTGCCGCAGTGCCCATCAGCTTAGGGGCGAGTTGGACGAAGTGTGCGCCAAAGTCCCACTTCCTGTCCAGGACAAGACCAAGATACTTTATATTGGCCTTGACCTGGACAGGTTCTCCTCCGATAGGGAGTGCGGTGTCGGCCGGGAGGCGCCAGGTGGGGGCCCCAAACACCATGGCGTCCGTCTTCCGCACGTTGACCCTGAGGCCGAGCGCACTGACGCGGTCAATGACCAGTTCGGCCGCAACAGCCGCCCTGCGCAGTGCCTCTTGCCGGTCCCTTCCCCGGACGGCCACCATCGTGTCATCGGCGTAGCAGATGGTGGCCATGCGGGGAAGCTGCTCGCCCCGAATTGCCCAGTCGAACCCAAGGTTCCATAATAGTGGGCCAAGTATGGAACCTTGGGGGACCCCGCACGCCATAGGATGGCTCTTACGCCTGCCGCCGTGATCATAGAGCACTACCCTTCCCTCCAGGTAGTGCCCTATGATCCTCTGCAGGTACCCCGGGATCCGATGGTACCGCAGGGACTCCATAATGACGGAGTAGGGGAGGGTGCCGAAGGCGTTGGCGATATCTAACGATACCGCCACCACCCCCTCCCCCTTGCTGGCCGCCAGGTCGCTAAACTCCTTCAGAGTCTTTATTGCGTCGATCGTCGACCGGCCCTTCCGGAATCCGAACTGGTGCTCGGAGATGTTCGGGCCCACCTCCTCCAGGTGGCTGCGGATCCGGGAGGAGATTATCCGCTCCAGGGCCTTCCCGCACTCGTCCAGGAGGACGATGGGCCGATGGCCTGATGGCGAGTCAGGCGCGCCCCCCGGCTTGGGAATGAGCACCAGCCGCCCCTCCTTCCATACCTTCGGGAAGCGCCCCTCCTGCAGACACTGGTCCAGGAGGTCCTTAAAGCGCTCCCCGAGGTATTGAAGGGCGATGGGGATCACCCTCGCGGGCACGCCGTCCGGGCCTGGGGCCTTTTTGCATGCCCGGAGGCGGTCCGTGATCCACATCATTTCATCCTGGTTGATCCTGGGAATTATGGGATCCTCTCCTGGCTCCTCCGGGGGGGCCATCCTCGGAGGCTCGAACTCCGGCGCCGGAGGGAAAAGGACGCCGACGATCCTCTCAAGGAGCCCTGGCTCCAGGGAGTCCATGGGGGGGGCACGCTTGACCTTTTCCCGCACCATCTTGTACGGGCGCCCCCATGGATCCCTCTCCAGTGTGGCCAGGAACTCCTCGTGTGCGGCGTCCTTGGCCTTGGTGATTGCCAGCTGCAGGGTCTCCTTGGCCTCCTTGAGGGCCCTATGGAGGACCTCCTCCTCGGCGGCCGTGTGCGCCACTCTCCGCCTGCAGCGGGTGTAGGCGCGGCGCGCGCGGTTGCTGGCGGCCCGAAGATTGGCTATTTCCTCGGACCACCAGTAGACCCCCGTTTTATCCGGGAGCCTCCGCATCCGCGGCATGGCCGCGTCACATACCGCGGTGAGCGCCTCGCGGAATCGGGCCGCCTTTCCGTCGACGTCCAGATCGTCGGGTGGGGGGGCGTTCCAGGCCTCCACCACTGCCGCCTCCTCCGCCATGCCGGGGTCGAATCTGGAGAGGACCCAGCGCGGGAAGGTCGACCTCCTCCCCGCCGGCGGCCGCTGTGCCGGCTGCGAGGCGGAGACCCTCATCCGAATATAGCGGTGGTCGGAGAGGGTCTCTACGTCCTCAAGGACACGCCAGTCCGCAATGCGTGCGGCTAGGGCGGGGGTCGCGAACGTTATGTCCACGATGGACCCCCCCTGCCTGCGCACGCACGTGTCCACGCTGCCTCTGTTGGCCACCTCCAGCCCGATGGCAGCCGCCCAGCCCTCTAACTTGGCCCCTCTCTGGTCCGTGATGGGGGAACCCCACGCCGCGCCTTTGGCGTTGAAGTCCCCCATCACAAGCAGCTGCGCTGGGGCAACTCCCCCTGCGGCTCGCCCTAGATCCGCAAGGAAGGCCTCGAAGGCCGCCAGCGGCCTGTTGGGGGAGAAATAGACCGCAATTATTGCAGTCTCTCCCCACTTGGCCGCTACGTACCCCGGGCCCTCTCCGATCTTGTGGAGGGGGGGGGAGTTCCCGTTCGTCGGGACAACGATGGCTGCAAGGCCGTCCGGAGATCCCGCCCAGTTTCTTTGGGGCGGAACGTAATATGGTTCCGCCACCACCGCAACCTTTATGCCCCACTCCGCCATGGCCTGCATGAGCAGGTCTTGAGCCCTGGCGGAGTGGTTCACATTCGCCTGGAGGATCTCGCAATGCTGGTGTACTGGCATTAAGACACCTGCATTGCGAGTTCCTCCTGTGCCTTCGGGCTTTCATCTTGGGGGGGGCTGGACCGGGGCGCGCGGTCCTTCCCCCTGACTGTGGGTGGGGCACATTTGTCCCCACCCATGACGTGGCCATGGGGCCGTCCCGCCGCAGCGCATACCGCGCACTTGGGCTGCGCCTGGCAGTCCACTGCTAGGTGTCCCTCCTTTCCGCATCGGAAGCACTTTCCTGTGTACTCCGCGGCGGAGGGGCACGTGGCCCGGGTGTGGCCCAGCGCCATGCACTTAAAGCAGCGCATGGGCAGGGCCACCAGGGGCGTCACGGCTGCTTTCGTCCAGCCAATCTGGATGTGGCCCTCCTTGGCCACCTCCTTGGCAGCCGTCGCTGGGCACCGTACGAAAACGGTTCCCCGCCCCCAGCGGTTCCCCGCCCCCAGCGGTTCCCCGCCCCCAGCGGTTCCCCGCCCCCAGCGGTTCCCCGCCCCCAGCGGTTCCCCGCCCCCAGCGGTTCCCCGCCCCCAGCGGTTCCCCGCCCCCAGCGGTTCCCCGCCCCCAGCGGTTCCCCGCCCCCAGCCGTTCCCCGCCCCCAGCGGTTCCCCGCCCCCAGCGGTTCCCCGCCCCCAGCGGTTCCCCGCCCCCAGCGGTTCCCCGCCCCCAGCAACCTAACCTAACCTAACCTAACCTAACCTAACCTAACCTAACCTAACCTAACCTAACCTAACCTAACCTAACCTAACCTAACCTAACCTAACCTAACCTAACCTAACCTAACCTAACCTAACCTAACCTAACCTAACCTAACCTAACCTAACCTAACCTAACCTAACCTAACCTAACCTAACCTAACCTAACCTAACCTAACCTAACCTAACCTAACCTAACCTAACCTAACCTAACCTAACCTAACCTAACCTAACCTAACCTAACCTAACCTAACCTAACCTAACCTAACCTAACCTAACCTAACCTAACCTAACCTAACCTAACCTAACCTAACCTAACCTAACCTAACCTAACCTAACCTAACCTAACCTAACCTAACCTAACCTAACCTAACCTAACCTAACCTAACCTAACCTAACCTAACCTAACCTAACCTAACCTAACCTAACCTAACCTAACCTAACCTAACCTAACCTAACCTAACCTAACCTAACCTAACCTAACCTAACCTAACCTAACCTAACCTAACCTAACCTAACCTAACCTAACCTAACCTAACCTAACCTAACCTAACCTAACCTAACCTAACCTAACCTAACCTAACCTAACCTAACCTAACCTAACCTAACCTAACCTAACCTAACCTAACCTAACCTAACCTAACCTAACCTAACCTAACCTAACCTAACCTAACCTAACCTAACCTAACCTAACCTAACCTAACCTAACCTAACCTAACCTAACCTAACCTAACCTAACCTAACCTAACCTAACCTAACCTAACCTAACCTAACCTAACCTAACCTAACCTAACCTAACCTAACCTAACCTAACCTAACCTAACCTAACCTAACCTAACCTAACCTAACCTAACCTAACCTAACCTAACCTAACCTAACCTAACCTAACCTAACCTAACCTAACCTAACCTAACCTAACCTAACCTAACCTAACCTAACCTAACCTAACCTAACCTAACCTAACCTAACCTAACCTAACCTAACCTAACCTAACCTAACCTAACCTAACCTAACCTAACCTAACCTAACCTAACCTAACCTAACCTAACCTAACCTAACCTAACCTAACCTAACCTAACCTAACCTAACCTAACCTAACCTAACCTAACCTAACCTAACCTAACCTAACCTAACCTAACCTAACCTAACCTAACCTAACCTAACCTAACCTAACCTAACCTAACCTAACCTAACCTAACCTAACCTAACCTAACCTAACCTAACCTAACCTAACCTAACCTAACCTAACCTAACCTAACCTAACCTAACCTAACCTAACCTAACCTAACCTAACCTAACCTAACCTAACCTAACCTAACCTAACCTAACCTAACCTAACCTAACCTAACCTAACCTAACCTAACCTAACCTAACCTAACCTAACCTAACCTAACCTAACCTAACCTAACCTAACCTAACCTAACCTAACCTAACCTAACCTAACCTAACCTAACCTAACCTAACCTAACCTAACCTAACCTAACCTAACCTAACCTAACCTAACCTAACCTAACCTAACCTAACCTAACCTAACCTAACCTAACCTAACCTAACCTAACCTAACCTAACCTAACCTAACCTAACCTAACCTAACCTAACCTAACCTAACCTAACCTAACCTAACCTAACCTAACCTAACCTAACCTAACCTAACCTAACCTAACCTAACCTAACCTAACCTAACCTAACCTAACCTAACCTAACCTAACCTAACCTAACCTAACCTAACCTAACCTAACCTAACCTAACCTAACCTAACCTAACCTAACCTAACCTAACCTAACCTAACCTAACCTAACCTAACCTAACCTAACCTAACCTAACCTAACCTAACCTAACCTAACCTAACCTAACCTAACCTAACCTAACCTAACCTAACCTAACCTAACCTAACCTAACCTAACCTAACCTAACCTAACCTAACCTAACCTAACCTAACCTAACCTAACCTAACCTAACCTAACCTAACCTAACCTAACCTAACCTAACCTAACCTAACCTAACCTAACCTAACCTAACCTAACCTAACCTAACCTAACCTAACCTAACCTAACCTAACCTAACCTAACCTAACCTAACCTAACCTAACCTAACCTAACCTAACCTAACCTAACCTAACCTAACCTAACCTAACCTAACCTAACCTAACCTAACCTAACCTAACCTAACCTAACCTAACCTAACCTAACCTAACCTAACCTAACCTAACCTAACCTAACCTAACCTAACCTAACCTAACCTAACCTAACCTAACCTAACCTAACCTAACCTAACCTAACCTAACCTAACCTAACCTAACCTAACCTAACCTAACCTAACCTAACCTAACCTAACCTAACCTAACCTAACCTAACCTAACCTAACCTAACCTTTTTTTTTTTTTTTTTTTTTTTTGATTCGGTGAGAAAATGCAAATTACGCACGGTCCCCGCGCCTTGGGGAATGTCCCCCCACACGCACTTAGGGGGGACGACGCGGGGGGTGTAGTGGACTCTCCCCCCTAGTTAGGGCTCTAGGGGGGCATACCCCTTAAAAACTCACCGGTATTCCCTCTCGGCCATTTGGAGGGGCGCCGTGGGAGAACTATGGTGTCACCACGAACGCCCCACCGGCCACCCCAGCGCAAGCGCCAGGGTTCCGTCGCCTAAGGAGGGAGGGCCGGGGATACTTGGCCCCCCCCCCTGAGTCGTGGGCCTTTACAGGCTGGCAGGGGATCCCCATCCCCCACCAGCTGGCACCACTACGGAGGGCAGCGGCGACTGCCGCCTGCACCTCCGATCCGACACTCGGTCGGATCCTCGTTGTGGGGGGCGGGGATAGCTCGCCTCACTGAGGCCAGGAAAAGACCGAAGGACATCAATCCTTCGGCCACCCAGGGAACTCAGTCCCCAGGATATTTTTCCTCCAGGAGGCCCCCGGAGCTACCCCACCCCTCACACGCCCCTGCGCCCTACCCTGAGGGAACTTGTGTCCGAGCGGACGGGTACACCGACGCTCAGTCCCCTCCACCCTACGGCCAACCCCATGGAGTACGATGGCCCTCAGAGCCACCGTACTCCCGACAGCCATCATGGCCGCCCTCAAAACTCCCCAGGGGAGCCACCCCCGCGCCGAAGCGCTGCCACTTCCATGTCTCCTCTGCTGGGTCAGAGGAGTACTGGAAGTGGCCCACCACCTGGTACCTCTTGGCACCGCCGCAGGCCGGACACATGGCATGCGGCGGTGAGCCCCCCCACCACGACAAGGTAGGTACACGTCGGGGGGGAACCTAACCTAACCTAACCTAACCTAACCTAACCTAACCTAACCTAACCTAACCTAACCTAACCTAACCTAACCTAACCTAACCTAACCTAACCTAACCTAACCTAACCTAACCTAACCTAACCTAACCTAACCTAACCTAACCTAACCTAACCTAACCTAACCTAACCTAACCTAACCTAACCTAACCTAACCTAACCTAACCTAACCTAACCTAACCTAACCTAACCTAACCTAACCTAACCTAACCTAACCTAACCTAACCTAACCTAACCTAACCTAACCTAACCTAACCTAACCTAACCTAACCTAACCTAACCTAACCTAACCTAACCTAACCTAACCTAACCTAACCTAACCTAACCTAACCTAACCTAACCTAACCTAACCTAACCTAACCTAACCTAACCTAACCTAACCTAACCTAACCTAACCTAACCTAACCTAACCTAACCTAACCTAACCTAACCTAACCTAACCTAACCTAACCTAACCTAACCTAACCTAACCTAACCTAACCTAACCTAACCTAACCTAACCTAACCTAACCTAACCTAACCTAACCTAACCTAACCTAACCTAACCTAACCTAACCTAACCTAACCTAACCTAACCTAACCTAACCTAACCTAACCTAACCTAACCTAACCTAACCTAACCTAACCTAACCTAACCTAACCTAACCTAACCTAACCTAACCTAACCTAACCTAACCTAACCTAACCTAACCTAACCTAACCTTTTTTTTTTTTTTTTTTTTTTTTAACGTGTGGAAAATGCGCCTTATGCATCTCCGCGCTCGGGGCAGCACGAACGGAGGTATGACGGGTTCTCCATCTCGCCGCTACCATCCCTAATGGATGGAGGGGAGAGGCCTACCGTCTAAAAACACACACGTTCCCTCCAGGCCTTGAACTGCGGGCGTTGCGGGCGAACACCGTGACCACCGCAACGTCCACTGGCCGCCCCGGGATGGGGCAGGTGGCGACGGCACCGTTGAATGCGGGTTCCGGATTCCCCGCCCTCCCCCGCCGGTGACCGTCTGTTTTTTTAAAGAGGTTGACTCCTCGTAGCCCCCTCAGCGGCCCACGTTCCCAGCGCCAGCGGGCCGGGGTTACGTGACGGCCGACATGACCGAGATCACGCCGCCCTGTTGATTTTTATAGAGGTTTACTCCTCGCGGCCCCCCTATCTTGAAAAAGACGAGGCGGCCCACGGTCCCGGCCCTGCGGACCGGGTTTGCGTGCCGTCCGACCGTGACCGAGGTCACGTCGTCCTCTGGATTATTATAGAGGTTTACTCCTCGCGGCCCCCTTATCTTGAAAAAGACGAGGCGGCCCACGGTCCCGGCCCTACGGACCAGGTTTACGTGCCGTCCGACCGTGACCGAGGTCACGTCGCTCCTCTGGATTTTTATAGAGGTTTTCTCCTCGCGGCCCCCTTATCTTGAAAAAGACGAGGCGGCCCACGGTCCCGGCCCTGCGGACCGGGTTTGCGTGCCGTCCGACCGTGACCGAGGTCACGTCATCCTCTGGATTATTATAGAGGTTTACTCCTCGCGGCCCCCTTATCTTGAAAAAGACGAGGCGGCCCACGGTCCCGGCCCTACGGACCAGGTTTACGTGCCGTCCGACCGTGACCGAGGTCACGTCGCCCTCTGGATTTTTATAGAGGTTTACTCCTCGCGGCCCCCTTATCTTGAAAAAGACGAGGCGGCCCACGGTCCCGGCCCTGCGGACCAGGTTTACGTGGCGTCCGATCGTGACCGAGGTCACGTCGCTCCTCTGGATTTTTTATAGAGGTTTTCTCCTCGCGGCCCCCTTATCTTGATAAAGACGAGGCGGCCCACGGTCCCGGCCCTACGGACCAGGTTACGTGCCGACCGAAAATGACCGAGGTCACTCCGCTCCGCGATCGCGTCCCTTGCGGAACGCACCGCTTCGACGGCAGGCTTTCGCCCGCCGCCAGCATGAGGCTCGCCCTTCCGTTCCCCGCCCGGGGCGAACAGCAGGTACAAGGTTGGACTCGCCCCCGTCCCTCCCCGTACGAGGCGTTTGGCGCCTCCAGGTTTGGTGCAGAGCTGCGCTACCTTTCAACCTCCTGGCACCGTCCCACGGCACCAGTGGCTACTCGGCCGCAGATGCAGAGCAGCTCCCCGGCAGCTACCGCACCCCCTAGGCTCCCCCCCCTCAGAGAACGAAAGGCCTGCCGGTAATTAACCGCAAAGCAATACCTACTTTTCGCCAGCTCCAGGCCGAGTGAGCAGCTCGGCGGGAGGGGCTACTCAGTAGGCAGCTCAGCTCGGCCCGACAGTACCCAACGCTTCTGTCCCTCGTCTCCCCAAGGCTCCCCTTCCCCCCCCAAAAGGCGTTTGGTGCCTTCAGGCCTGGTGCAGAGCTACGCCTCCTTTCACCATCTGGCACTGGCCCCCCGACCTGCACCAGTGGCTACTCGGCCGCAGATGCAGAGCAGCTTCCCGTCAGCTACCGCCCGCCTTTCCCCACCTAATCACGATCCCTCCCTTGATAAAAAGGGGCTTTCGCCCCGGCCCTCGCCAAAAAAATAGATACATATACATAATAATTCGCCCCGCCCTACCCCCCCACCCCCCCAGGTCGGATATTTGCCACCAGCTAACTAATATCCCCGAGGGGTTTAATTAGCCGTTGTTGCCCAGGGTGCACCGGCCTAAGCGTTACCCTTCCCCCCCCATGGGACCAAAGTCCCTGATAGAAGGGAACTGTAACGCTAGAGCTCTCGGGGAGGTTTCCGACATAGCACCCCAACCTAACCTAACCTAACCTAACCTAACCTAACCTAACCTAACCTAACCTAACCTAACCTAACCTAACCTAACCTAACCTAACCTAACCTAACCTAACCTAACCTAACCTAACCTAACCTAACCTAACCTAACCTAACCTAACCTAACCTAACCTAACCTAACCTAACCTTTTTTTTTTTTTTTTTTTTTTTTTTTTTTTTTTTTTTTTTTTTTTTTAACGCAGTGAAAACTCCTTTACGAGTACCCCCGGGCCCGGGGGGGCCCGAGCGGTTATGTGGGGCTCTCTCCCCCGTCCTCTTCCCCTGCGGGAAGGGGAGGGGGGAACATACCCACTAAAAACACTGCGGCATTGACCACTTGCCGGGTTTAGGTAGGCGCCGTGGGATCCCGAAGATTCGAGCCGACGGACCTAACCTAACCTAACCTAACCTAACCTAACCTAACCTAACCTAACCTAACCTAACCTAACCTAACCTAACCTAACCTAACCTAACCTAACCTAACCTAACCTAACCTAACCTAACCTAACCTAACCTAACCTAACCTAACCTAACCTAACCTAACCTAACCTAACCTAACCTAACCTAACCTAACCTAACCTAACCTAACCTAACCTAACCTAACCTAACCTAACCTAACCTAACCTAACCTAACCTAACCTAACCTAACCTAACCTAACCTAACCTAACCTAACCTAACCTAACCTAACCTAACCTAACCTAACCTAACCTAACCTAACCTAACCTAACCTAACCTAACCTAACCTAACCTAACCTAACCTAACCTAACCTAACCTAACCTAACCTAACCTAACCTAACCTAACCTAACCTAACCTAACCTAACCTAACCTAACCTAACCTAACCTAACCTAACCTAACCTAACCTAACCTAACCTAACCTAACCTAACCTAACCTAACCTAACCTAACCTAACCTAACCTAACCTAACCTAACCTAACCTAACCTAACCTAACCTAACCTAACCTAACCTAACCTAACCTAACCTAACCTAACCTAACCTAACCTAACCTAACCTAACCTAACCTAACCTAACCTAACCTAACCTAACCTAACCTAACCTAACCTAACCTAACCTAACCTAACCTAACCTAACCTAACCTAACCTAACCTAACCTAACCTAACCTAACCTAACCTAACCTAACCTAACCTAACCTAACCTAACCTAACCTAACCTAACCTAACCTAACCTAACCTAACCTAACCTAACCTAACCTAACCTAACCTAACCTAACCTAACCTAACCTAACCTAACCTAACCTAACCTAACCTAACCTAACCTAACCTAACCTAACCTAACCTAACCTAACCTAACCTAACCTAACCTAACCTAACCTAACCTAACCTAACCTAACCTAACCTAACCTAACCTAACCTAACCTAACCTAACCTAACCTAACCTAACCTAACCTAACCTAACCTAACCTAACCTAACCTAACCTAACCTAACCTAACCTAACCTAACCTAACCTAACCTAACCTAACCTAACCTAACCTAACCTAACCTAACCTAACCTAACCTAACCTAACCTAACCTAACCTAACCTAACCTAACCTAACCTAACCTAACCTAACCTAACCTAACCTAACCTAACCTAACCTAACCTAACCTAACCTAACCTAACCTAACCTAACCTAACCTAACCTAACCTAACCTAACCTAACCTAACCTAACCTAACCTAACCTAACCTAACCTAACCTAACCTAACCTAACCTAACCTAACCTAACCTAACCTAACCTAACCTAACCTAACCTAACCTAACCTAACCTAACCTAACCTAACCTAACCTAACCTAACCTAACCTAACCTAACCTAACCTAACCTAACCTAACCTAACCTAACCTAACCTAACCTAACCTAACCTAACCTAACCTAACCTAACCTAACCTAACCTAACCTAACCTAACCTAACCTAACCTAACCTAACCTAACCTAACCTAACCTAACCTAACCTAACCTAACCTAACCTAACCTAACCTAACCTAACCTAACCTAACCTAACCTAACCTAACCTAACCTAACCTAACCTAACCTAACCTAACCTAACCTAACCTAACCTAACCTAACCTAACCTAACCTAACCTAACCTAACCTAACCTAACCTAACCTAACCTAACCTAACCTAACCTAACCTAACCTAACCTAACCTAACCTAACCTAACCTAACCTAACCTAACCTAACCTAACCTAACCTAACCTAACCTAACCTAACCTAACCTAACCTAACCTAACCTAACCTAACCTAACCTAACCTAACCTAACCTAACCTAACCTAACCTAACCTAACCTAACCTAACCTAACCTAACCTAACCTAACCTAACCTAACCTAACCTAACCTAACCTAACCTAACCTAACCTAACCTAACCTAACCTTTTTTTTTTTTTTTTTTTTTTTTTTTTTTTTTTTTAACGTTTGGAAAATGCGCCTTATGCATCTCCGCGCTCGGGGCAGCACGAACGGAGGTATGACGGGTTCTCCAGCTCGCCGCTACCTTCCTAATGAAGGAGGGGAGGATTGGCATACCGTCTAAAAACACAAACGTTCCCTCCTGGCCATGTGCTGTGGGCGTTACGGGCGAACTACGTGAACCGCGACGCCCACTGGCCGCCCCGGGATGGGGCAGATCGCAACGGCACCGTTGAATGCGGGTTCCGGAATCCCCGCCCTCCCCCGCCGGTGACCGTTTGATTTTTTATAGAGGTTGACTCCTCGCAGCCCCCGCAGCGGCCCACGTTCCCAGCGCCTGGGCCGGGTTTACGTGACGACCGACATGACCGAAGTCACCCCGCTCTGTTGATTTTTATAGAGGTTTACTCCTCGTGGCCCCCCTATCTCGAAAAAGACGAGACGGCCCACGGTCCCGGCCCTGCGGACCGGGTTTGCGTGTCGTCCGACCGTGACCGAGGTCACGTCATCCTCTGGATTATTATAGAGGTTTACTCCTCGCGGCCCCCTTATCTTGAAAAAGACGAGGCGGCCCACGTTCCCGGCCCTACGGACCAGGTTTACGTGCCGTCCGACCGTGACCGAGGTCACGTCGCCCTCTGGATTTTTATAGAGGTTTACTCCTCGCGGCCCCCTTATCTTGAAAAAGACGAGGCGGCCCACGGTCCCGGCCCTGCGGACCAGGTTACGTGCCGACCGGAAATGACCGAGGTCATTCCGCTCCGCGATCGCATCCCTTGCGGGACGCACCGCTTCGACGGCAGGCTTTCGCCCGCCGCCAGCATGAGGCTCGCCCTTCCGTTCCCTGCCGGGGCGAACCGCAGGTACAAGGTTGAGCTCGCCCCCGTCCCTCCCCGTACGAGGCGTTTGGCGCCTCCAGGTTTGTTGCAGAGCTGCGCTACCTTTCAATGTAACTTTACTCGGCCGCAGATGCAGAGCAGCTTCCCGGCAGCTACCGCACGCCCCGTCCCACCCTAGGCTCACCCCCCTCAGAAAACGAAGGGCCTGCCGGTTAACCGCAAAGCAATACCTATTTTCGCCAGCTCACGGGCGAGTGTCCACCAGCACTCGGGAAAGGGAGGGGCTACTAACTAGGCAGCTCAGTTCGGTCCGACAAACCCAACGCTTCTGTCCCTCTTCTCCCCAAGGCTCCCCTTGACCCCCCCATGAAAGGCGTTTGGTGCCTTCGGGCCTGTTGCAGAGCTGCGCTACTTTTCACCATCTGGCACCGGCCCAGATCCAGCACCAGTGGCTACACGGTCCGCAGTTGCAGAGCAGCTTCCCGTCAGCTACCTCCCGCCTTTCCCCTCCTACGCTAAACCTCCCTCATTATAATAGGGCTTTCGCCCGACCTCTCAAAAATATATACATATATATAATATATTCGCCCCGCCCTACCCCCCCACCCCCCCAGGTCGGATATTTGCCACCAGCTAACTAATCCCCGAGGGGTTTAATCAGCCGTTGTTGCCCAGGGTGCACCGGCCTAAGCGTTACCCTTCCCCCCCCATGGGGCCAAAGCCCCTGATAGAAGGGAACTGTAACGCTAGAGCTCTCGGGGAGGTTTCCGACGTAGCACCCCAACCTAACCTAACCTAACCTAACCTAACCTAACCTAACCTAACCTAACCTAACCTAACCTAACCTAACCTAACCTAACCTAACCTAACCTAACCTAACCTAACCTAACCTAACCTAACCTAACCTAACCTAACCTAACCTAACCTAACCTAACCTAACCTAACCTAACCTAACCTAACCTAACCTAACCTAACCTAACCTAACCTAACCTAACCTAACCTAACCTAACCTAACCTAACCTAACCTAACCTAACCTAACCTAACCTAACCTAACCTAACCTAACCTAACCTAACCTAACCTAACCTAACCTAACCTAACCTAACCTAACCTAACCTAACCTAACCTAACCTAACCTAACCTAACCTAACCTAACCTAACCTAACCTAACCTAACCTAACCTAACCTAACCTAACCTAACCTAACCTTTTTTTTTTTTTTTTTTTTGTTTATGGTGTGGAAAATACGCCTTATGCATCCGGCCCGGTACGGGGTTACCGAGGGTATCTGGGGCTCTCCCGAGGCGTCAGGCATACCCAGTAAAAACCACACGAGTTCCCTCACTTGGCACTGTTGCAGGGGGCTGAGTGATCGCTTACGCATTTCCAGCCACAGACACCCCTGCAGGGCCCACCCCGGGATGGGGCTACCTCCTTGCGACACCTGTGCAATGCAGGGTTGGGAATTCCCGCCCTCCCCCGCAGGTGCCGCGGATTTTTTATAGAGGTTTTCTCCTCACAGTCACTGTAGTAACCCGCGGCCTCAGCATTAGGAACGCCAAGGTTACGCGTAGCCACGACAGGCACCCGAAGGCACCTCCGTCACAAAGGGGTTGTTCTCCAGGACAGAAAATGTCCCTTCGAGCATCCCCTGCCCACACAAAGTCCCGAAGGATCCCTCACCAAGGGGGTTGCTCTCCAGGGCTGAAAATGCGCTTTCGAGCCGCCCCCTCCCACTTTCGTCCTGAAAAGGACGTTTGTTTTCGTCCTTAAAAGGACGGTTTTCGTCCTAAAAAGGACGTTTTTCCGACATCCCGAAGGATTCGTAATATCCCGAAGGATCCCTCTCTCGCCCTGAAAAGGACGTTTGCGTCCTGAATGGACGGAACCTAACCTAACCTAACCTAACCTAACCTAACCTAACCTAACCTAACCTAACCTAACCTAACCTAACCTAACCTAACCTAACCTAACCTAACCTAACCTAACCTAACCTAACCTAACCTAACCTAACCTAACCTAACCTAACCTAACCTAACCTAACCTAACCTAACCTAACCTAACCTAACCTAACCTAACCTAACCTAACCTAACCTAACCTAACCTAACCTAACCTAACCTAACCTAACCTAACCTAACCTAACCTAACCTAACCTAACCTAACCTAACCTAACCTAACCTAACCTAACCTAACCTAACCTAACCTAACCTAACCTAACCTAACCTAACCTAACCTAACCTAACCTAACCTAACCTAACCTAACCTAACCTAACCTAACCTAACCTAACCTAACCTAACCTAACCTAACCTAACCTAACCTAACCTAACCTAACCTAACCTAACCTAACCTAACCTAACCTAACCTAACCTAACCTAACCTAACCTAACCTAACCTAACCTAACCTAACCTAACCTAACCTAACCTAACCTAACCTAACCTAACCTAACCTAACCTAACCTAACCTAACCTAACCTAACCTAACCTAACCTAACCTAACCTAACCTAACCTAACCTAACCTAACCTAACCTAACCTAACCTAACCTAACCTAACCTAACCTAACCTAACCTAACCTAACCTAACCTAACCTAACCTAACCTAACCTAACCTAACCTAACCTAACCTAACCTAACCTAACCTAACCTAACCTAACCTAACCTAACCTAACCTAACCTAACCTAACCTAACCTAACCTAACCTAACCTAACCTAACCTAACCTAACCTAACCTAACCTAACCTAACCTAACCTAACCTAACCTAACCTAACCTAACCTAACCTAACCTAACCTAACCTAACCTAACCTAACCTAACCTAACCTAACCTAACCTAACCTAACCTAACCTAACCTAACCTAACCTAACCTAACCTAACCTAACCTAACCTAACCTAACCTAACCTAACCTAACCTAACCTAACCTAACCTAACCTAACCTAACCTAACCTAACCTAACCTAACCTAACCTAACCTAACCTAACCTAACCTAACCTAACCTAACCTAACCTAACCTAACCTAACCTAACCTAACCTAACCTAACCTAACCTAACCTAACCTAACCTAACCTAACCTAACCTAACCTAACCTAACCTAACCTAACCTAACCTAACCTAACCTAACCTAACCTAACCTAACCTAACCTAACCTAACCTAACCTAACCTAACCTAACCTAACCTAACCTAACCTAACCTAACCTAACCTAACCTAACCTAACCTAACCTAACCTAACCTAACCTAACCTAACCTAACCTAACCTAACCTAACCTAACCTAACCTAACCTAACCTAACCTAACCTAACCTAACCTAACCTAACCTAACCTAACCTAACCTAACCTAACCTAACCTAACCTAACCTAACCTAACCTAACCTAACCTAACCTAACCTAACCTAACCTAACCTAACCTAACCTAACCTAACCTAACCTAACCTAACCTAACCTAACCTAACCTAACCTAACCTAACCTAACCTAACCTAACCTAACCTAACCTAACCTAACCTAACCTAACCTAACCTAACCTAACCTAACCTAACCTAACCTAACCTAACCTAACCTAACCTAACCTAACCTAACCTAACCTAACCTAACCTAACCTAACCTAACCTAACCTAACCTAACCTAACCTAACCTAACCTAACCTAACCTAACCTAACCTAACCTAACCTAACCTAACCTAACCTAACCTAACCTAACCTAACCTAACCTAACCTAACCTAACCTAACCTAACCTAACCTAACCTAACCTAACCTAACCTAACCTAACCTAACCTAACCTAACCTAACCTAACCTAACCTAACCTAACCTAACCTAACCTAACCTAACCTAACCTAACCTAACCTAACCTAACCTAACCTAACCTAACCTAACCTAACCTAACCTAACCTAACCTAACCTAACCTAACCTAACCTAACCTAACCTAACCTAACCTAACCTAACCTAACCTAACCTAACCTAACCTAACCTAACCTAACCTAACCTAACCTAACCTAACCTAACCTAACCTAACCTAACCTAACCTAACCTAACCTAACCTAACCTAACCTAACCTAACCTAACCTAACCTAACCTAACCTAACCTAACCTAACCTAACCTAACCTAACCTAACCTAACCTAACCTAACCTAACCTAACCTAACCTAACCTAACCTAACCTAACCTAACCTAACCTAACCTAACCTAACCTAACCTAACCTAACCTAACCTAACCTAACCTAACCTAACCTAACCTAACCTAACCTAACCTAACCTAACCTAACCTAACCTAACCTAACCTAACCTAACCTAACCTAACCTAACCTAACCTAACCTAACCTAACCTAACCTAACCTAACCTAACCTAACCTAACCTAACCTAACCTAACCTAACCTAACCTAACCTAACCTAACCTAACCTAACCTAACCTAACCTAACCTAACCTAACCTAACCTAACCTAACCTAACCTAACCTAACCTAACCTAACCTAACCTAACCTAACCTAACCTAACCTAACCTAACCTAACCTAACCTAACCTAACCTAACCTAACCTAACCTAACCTAACCTAACCTAACCTAACCTAACCTAACCTAACCTAACCTAACCTAACCTAACCTAACCTAACCTAACCTAACCTAACCTAACCTAACCTAACCTAACCTAACCTAACCTAACCTAACCTAACCTAACCTAACCTAACCTAACCTAACCTAACCTAACCTAACCTAACCTAACCTAACCTAACCTAACCTAACCTAACCTAACCTAACCTAACCTAACCTAACCTAACCTAACCTAACCTAACCTAACCTAACCTAACCTAACCTAACCTAACCTAACCTAACCTAACCTAACCTAACCTAACCTAACCTAACCTAACCTAACCTAACCTAACCTAACCTAACCTAACCTAACCTAACCTAACCTAACCTAACCTAACCTAACCTAACCTAACCTAACCTAACCTAACCTAAC
>OW028711.1:15556797-15561797 GCA_932294345.1 Pandemis cinnamomeana | reverse complement strand
GACTCGTGGGCCTCTACGCGCTAGCAGGGGATCCCCATCCCCCGCCAGCAGGCACCACTAGGGGAGGGCAGCGGCAAACTGCCGCCGCCTCCTCCCCGTTCGTCTGCGCCGGAGCGGGGGCGCGAGGGGGTCATTCTCGCGCTCCCGCTCCCTCTCCTCCTTCTGCGAGATTACATCCTCGCAGAAGGAGGCGACGGCCTCCCAGGACCCCTCACTCCCGACCATAGCGTGCACTACGCCGGGCAGTGAGAGGTCGCCGCCGATAGCCGCCACCAGAGTGCGGCGCTGCTCCGACCAGGCGGGGCACAGCTCCAGCGTGTGCTGTGCCGTGTCCGAAGCCGCGCCGCACTCGTGGCACGACTCCGTCTCCTCCCTACCGACTCTTTTCAGATACCGCCCGAAGCAGCCATGCCCGGACAGTATCTGCGTGAGTCGGTAGGTGAGGGACCCGTGGGCCCTCCCGCACCACTCTAGGAGCACTGGGCGGACGGCTTGGATGGTTCGGGTGCCGTATTCGGCATCCCGTAGCTCATCCGCCCAGCGCTCCATGACCCCTTCCATCTCGACCTCCCGCGCACGGGCTAGTTCCGCCGGGGCAAGCGGTGAGTCGCCCCGGGCCCTCCTTTCGACCCTGGCTATGTAGGACCCCGCCAGGGCCTCCGCCACCAGCTCCCACGGGGGGGAGCCCGCGATCACGCCGGCCGCCTGCCAGCCTACCGTGCGGTAGGCCCGGCACATCCTCGTCGCAATTATGCGTTGCGGCCGGCGGAGCAGCGCTTTCGCCTCGCGCGAAAGGCTTCCTGCCCAGATGGGCGCCCCGTACAGCGCCATCGATCGCAGAGTGCCTGCGTAGAGGCGCCTGCACGGGGCATCCGGCCCGCCCGTGTTCGGCAGGAGGCGGCTCAGTGCCCCTGCCGCGCCCACTATCCGGGGGATCAGGTCCCGGAAGTGGGCCTCCCACCGCCATCGTCCGTCCAATGTGAGGCCCAGATACTTTATCTGGGCCTTGATTTGTACGGCCTCGCCGGCCACGCGCAATGATGCGCCCTGCGGCACCCTCCACCTCGGCCCCCTGAAAACGAGGGCCTCGGTCTTCGGTAGGGCCACCTTCAGTCCGAGGGCCCCAATCCTGCGGACTATCAGGGTGGCCCCTACCTCCGCCCTCCTCCGCGTCTCCTCCCACCTGGTGCCCCGGACGGCGATCAGCGTGTCGTCTGCATAGCAGACGACCGCCATCCGGGGCAGCACCTCCCCGCGAATGGCCCAGTCAAATCCCATATTCCAAAGCAGGGGTCCTAACACCGACCCCTGCGGGACTCCACTGGCCATTCGCCTCCTCCTCACCAACCCCCCCCTCCCCGTGTAGAGCACTACCCGATTAGTCAGGTAGTGCCCTACAACCCTCCGGAGGTAGAGGGGCACCCCGTGATACCGGAGCGCCTCCTCTATCACTCCGAAGGGGAGGGAGCCGAAGGCGTTAGCGATGTCCAACGAGACAGCTAACGCCCCCTGCCCCCCCCTCGCCGCCTCCTCGGTGAACCCTTTTAGGGAGGATAGGGCGTCCAACGTGGATCGCCCTACCCTAAACCCAAATTGGTTCACCGAGAGATCCGGCCCTACCTCCGCTAGGTGGCGGACGATTCGGGTAGCTACCACTCTTTCGAGGAGCTTACCCGTCTCGTCCAGCATCACCAGCGGGCGGTAGCCGGACGGAGAGTCCGGCGGACGACTCTCCTTGCGGAGAAGCACGAGCCTGCCCTCCTTCCACGGGCTCGGGAAGTGGCCTCCCTCCAGGCACGCTGTGAACAGCCCCCGGAGGCGGTCGTCGAGGTGCTCCAGGGCGAGGTGCAAAACTCGCCCGGGAACACCGTCCGGCCCTGGGGCCTTTCTCCTTCCTTTTAGGCGCGCCCTTACCGCCGCCATCTCCTCCTCGGTGACCGGAGGGACGGCGAGGGCGGCCTCATCAGGCTCCGGATCCGGAGGGGCCATGGGCGGGGGGTCGAAGGGGGGGCTATCGGGGAATAGCCCCTCGACCACCCGCTCGAGCAGCGCCGGCTCAAATTCCTCCGTGGGGGGGGCCAGCTTCATCTTCGCCCGTACCATTCGGTACGGGCGCCCCCACGGATCGGCGTCGAGCTCCGCCAGGAACTCTTTATAGGCGCGGTCCTTGGCCGCGCCTATTGCCGTAGCGAACGCCTGCTTGGCCGTGCGCAACTCGGCCAAGAGGCGTTCTTCTTCACCCGGCACTATGGTTGCCCGCCGGCGGCACCGGGTGAAGTTCCGGCGCGCTCGGTCGCTGGCGGCCCTCAGGACGGCCAGGTCCTGGGACCACCAGTAAACGCCGTCTCTGGGTGGGGCGCGGCCGCTTGCCCGCGGCATCCCGGCACTGCAGACCGCCGCCAAGTCCTCCCTAAACTTGGCGGCCCTGTGCTCGACCCCCATGGAGCTCGGGGGGTCGACGCACCACGCCCTGACGATGGCCGCCTCCTCGGCCCGGTCCCGATCGAGGCGGGAGAGTACCCATTTGGGGAACCCTCCCCCTCTCCCGCCCCCTGCTCGGGCTTGTGGCCCGGGGGGCGACACGGAGACCCTGCACCGGATGAACCGGTGGTCCGAAAGGGTCTCCGTGTCCGTCAGGACGCGCCACTCGGACACGCGTCGTCCGATGGCGGGGGTAGTGAACATGAGGTCCACTATTGACCCCCCCTGCCACCTGACGCACGTGTCCTCGCGCCCGACGTTTTGCAGGACCAGGCCCAGCGCCGCGGCCCAGTCCCTCAAAACCGCCCCCCTTGCATCCGTTCTGGGGGAACCCCAAGCGTCGCACTTTGCATTGAGGTCCCCCATCAGGATCACCTGCGCCGGCGCCGCCCTCTGGACGACTTGCTCAAGGTCGTCCAGGAACCTCTCAAACTCTGGGAGGGGTCTGTTGGGGGAGAAGTAAACTCCCACCACCACGACCTCCCCCCAGTTCGCCGCCGCAAAGCCAGGCCCCCTTGCCCTAAGGGTGAGCCCCCTGGCGCCGGATGTCGGCACAACCACGCCGACCGAGCCGTTGGTGTCCCCAACCCAGTTTGGCTGGGGGGGGACACAGTAGGGCTCGGCGATAACCGCCAAGGAAACGCGCCACTCCGCGAGGACCTGCATGAACAGGTCCTGGGCTCTCGCGGAGTGGTTGGCGTTCCCTTGAAGGAGCTCTTGATGCAGGTGTCTGGGCATTTATGACACCTGCATCTGAGACTCCTCCAGTGCCCTAGGGCCATTTAGGGTGGTGCGCGCCGGGGCCACTCCGGTCTTCCCCCTCACTTTGGGGCGGGGAGCATTTTTCCCCGCCCATGACGTGGCCTGCCGGCCGGCCCGCCTCGGCGCATACGGCGCATTTGGGCCTGGCCGTACAAGCGGCCGCCCTGTGTCCCTCCTCTCCGCAGCGGAAGCATTTCGTTCCATGCTCCGCCGCGGAGGGACACGTCACCCTGGTGTGGCCCAGCGCCATGCATTTGTAACACCGCATGGGCAGGGCCACCAGGGGTGTCACCGTCGCCACCGACCATCCGATTTGGAGGCGGCCGTCTTGCGCCACGGCTTTTGCCGCGGTCGCCGGGCAACGCACGATCGTTGTGCCCCGCCCCCAGGCTCTCTCGGAGACGGCCCCCACTTTTACGAGGGGCCGCCTCGCAGCCGCCCTTGGTCGCGACGGCCGCCGCGATCTCCTCCGCCCCCACCGTCGTGTCGAGTCCGGTTAGCCGGAGCTCGGCAAATTTGGTGGGGCGGGTGACCTCCGCCACATCTCCTACAACCTCGCGGAGCTTAGCCGCGAGGCGGTCCGCCGTGGCGCTGGGGGTGTCCCCCCCCACCTCCAACATCTTGGCGTTGGTTTGGGCGGTCTTTATTTTCACCGACTCCAGTCCGAAGTCGGTGAGTTTAATGCCCGCCCTTGCCCAGCCCATGAGGTGGATGTACGTCGCCTCCTTTCCGCCCCTCTCAGCCCCCTCCTTCAGCGTTAGCACTATTGCCGCTGTGGAGGGGACGGCCACTTTGACCGGCTTCGGTCTGGAGGCCGGCGTGGGGGGGGCACCAGGGGTGGCGGCGCCCGCCTTCTTCCCCCTACGGGTCACCTTCGCCCAGGAATTCTCCTGGGCCTGGGGGGCGACCTCAGGGGCGGCGTCCTGCGGCTGCGGGCCGCTCCTCCGGCTTGTCCCCGCCGTAGGGGGGGGGTTGGGCGGCGCATGCTTGGGGCGCGCCAACGCCTTCCGGGGCCCCTGGGCCGGCGTGGGGCCAGCCTTTTTCCCCGCCTTTTGGCCACTTTGGGCTGGCGGGGTAGGTGGGGGGGGCCTCGGGGCAGTTGCCTTCGTCACGGGGGCCGTCCTCGGCGGCTCCCTGGCTGGCCCTCCCACCAGGCCGGACTGGGCTCTGGGGCGGGGGGGGCGGCGGCATCCTTCTATCTGCGGCCAGCGGCGGCCGCAGGACAGGCTCCGGGGGGAGGCGCGCCTCCATCTCCCCCAGGCGGGCATTCAGCATGCCCCCCAGGGATTGGAGGAGGTCCCGCCGGAGGTCCTCGACGGCCTCCTTGATGCCCCCCCCGATGTCAACCGGTTGGGGCTCCCTCCTAGCGGCGGTTCCCCGCGCCTCAGTATACGCCTCCTTAAAGGCGCGGAGCTCCGAGCGGACATTCTCCAGCTCTCTGGAGAGCCTGTTGTTGTCCGCCCGAAGGCGCCTCTGCTCCTCTGTGGACGAGAGCACACGGAGTTCTTCAATGGCCTCCATGGCCTCGTCCGCGGCGTTTTGGAGCAAGCCCTTTATTCGTCCGTTGACGTTGCTGCACTTCGCAACGTTCCCCCTGAATGAGAGAACGTTGCGGAGTGCAGTGGCGGCTAACTCCTCCCTCGTCTTTTCTTGAGGGGACCGGTAGTCCTCCTCGACTTCTGCCCCTTTAGGGGGCGATTTTCGCCCCTTTTTGGAGTACTGCTTGGGGCGGTACGTGGTGTCGCCCCTCACCTCCT